>JABUQX010051574.1:30000-38175 GCA_015478945.1 Trachelipus rathkii | reverse complement strand
AAAAAAAAAATCTTTATTGAATGAGAATTATTATTATTATCATTGTGTATATATTATATCTATTATTATTTATTATAGATTATTATTATTTTATTATAGTTATATTTTATATTATCATTATTATTGATATTATATTTCATTAATTATTTATGTATATTGATGTTATTATATATTTATTATAATTCCTCTCTATTTTTTCTTTTATTATCAATATTTATTATTCTATTATTATAGTTATTATTATATACTTATTATTATATTATTGATATATTATGATATTCATTATATATTATATTATTATTGTTATTATTATCTATAATTATATTATTATTATATTTATTTTATTGATTATATTATTATTTAGTATATTTTGAATGTAGTTAGTAGTAGTAGTATAGTAGTAGTAGTAGTAGTAGTAATAGTAGTTATGTAGTGGAAGGAATGTAGTTATCTCTTTTATCTATTATCGTTAAACATTATTTTTTTAGAGTAAACTTAAAAATCGTATCCAGCAATTATAGTTCTTCGCTAGCATACAATATGATAGAGAAAAAGTTTATGTTCGATGTTAGTTTCTGAACCACTACTTAATTAATTAAGAAATACTAATGATAGGTGTTCATTAAAAGAAGAAGACAACTAGTTATATTGTTATATAAATCTAGATGAAGACATGATAAAAGTATCAACAATATTTATTATAATTATTTTTCTGTTATTTTTCATGTAGTTGTTATAGTTATGTTTTTGTATGTGAATAAAATAATTAAAAATATTTAATATAGAGACTTAATCTATAATACATTTGCTGTATAGGTCAGAGGATTTTACTTATCCTAAAATATACGTCTCTTGTCAGCTCTCTCTGCTATGGCTGGGGCCGGAAAGCCCCTAATTGTTTGTTAGATCTCCGTTTGAAGCTATTTTCCTGAAAACCGACCTTCCGTCAAACGTAAACCTGTTTCTCACTTCCACCATCATCTTATGTCATTCCCTCCTTCGCACTACTCCTAGACCTGCTTCTAGTCATGACAATCTGATTTTCCTCTGAATCTAAGACCCTTTGGGCTTCGATCTCAACATCACCTTTCCTTCCTACGCGATAATAACTTTGTCTGTTGCTTCTAATAATATAATCATTTAAGCTACACATTATTTTCTTCCATGAAGACTTCTCACTTCTAACAGCGTCACTGCCACATTGCCCACTCCATCGCAATACGCAATAATTATATTTCATCTCACTCCACAACCGTACTGCCTACATAGCCGTCATCAATTCAATCATAAAAAAGAAAAGAAAAAAATTTTATATAGTTATTAATACTTATGAAATTTAATTTTAGTCTTTTGTATATAATAACTGAAGCCTTCATTAGTTTATAGTATAATTATATATTATATATATATATATTATAAAATATATATATTTTTATGAAGTGTTGATTTCTAATATAGAAAGATTAAAATTAGTTAACCCAAAAGTGAATTAGATGATATATATCAGTAATTTTAAATAATTAAAATTTAATATATATATATATATATATTGTATTTATATATATATCTATAATATATAATATATGAATTATATTATAGGCAATGAGTTTACCTAACCTGCACTACATAGTGCTGAATACCTCTTTTCATAATATAGGTCCTAATTTGCTTACATATCGATACAAGAATAGTATTATGATATCCTTACACTATTCTGAATTTACGATATTTTTTTTTATTTTTGATTATTATTATTTATAATAGCTCACACAATTATGCATCAAGGAGATTTAACATAAATATATAATAATATATTGGTTTAATAAAGTAAAATTATCTTCAAAATACAATATTCATACTCGGATACTAGAATAGTTAATACATAGACTTCTATATACTTAGCACCAATTCAAATTATTCGTCCTAATATTTCTTTTATATTTATAATCACGGTTAAGGGTTACGTAATAGTAGCAATACAGTGTGTCATATCTCTAGATAATACACGAGCGACATGTGCTCAAAGGATTTTTTTTGCTTCTGTACGGCGCTAGCGAAACCGTTTTTACGCATTTCAACCCATTAGACATACAGAGAAGGGGACTATGGTGTCTACGCATGACAAGCGTATTAAATATTTTCGGCACACAATTATTTTATTGATAAAGCATAACAAGAAATATCAATCTTTTAGTCCTCATTTTTTGTAGATATATATTATTGAGTATTAGGTAAAATTTCTATAATATCGTATTTAATTTATTTGATTATTCTCTTATTATTACATTTATTATTTACATACATATCTCTTATATTTCATTTTTTAGTTTAAAAATATCTCGTTTTATCATTTACTTTATCTCATCATTATTATTATCTTCATTAATTAAATTTCTTCTTGAACTTTAAAATTATTAGTTATTATATATATAATACATTTTATTATCTATTAATTATTGATTGTGTCCTTCAATCATTATATAATAATTTCCTAAATCAAACTTGTGAGTGTTATACCGTATTGATTTTATAAATATATTACAGTACTATAGTTATTATACTTATTATACTAATACTAAAAAGACTTATTATTATTATAATATTAAGACAGATTGATAATTCATTTAGTTGTATTTCTTATTATTTATATTATTTATTAAAATATATTTATCTAATAATTAATTTATTGTTACTATATAATATAAATTATTATAATTAACTTTATTTACGTTATCATTGTTTGATGTTACATTCATGTCTAATATTATTATTTAATTTGTCCATTATTTACCCAGATTAGAATCTCCTTCCAATCAACAATAAATTCATATATATTAAAAGAATAAGTATATTATAATCCGACCTCTTATACTCAGCTCTAAAAGGCACTTTATTGGCTACCTTATAAAATATTAGTTTATGTAAGGTAAAGAATAGTAATGATAACAGAAGGATGAGCTGGTGGGGGGGGTAGATAGGGTACATAGTAATTTCTATACTTATATTAATAAGTACGTTATCACTAATATACAGGTCGTAAAGGAGTTTCTTCCAAGTAGGTTTAAAGGAGATCACATTGAATGCTTAATATTTTTATAATATTTTGGTGACATTATAAGCATAAAGAATCATTTACATATAAAAATAAGTCACTGAACAGTTACATAACAATAATAATAATAATAATAATAATAATAATAATAATAATAATAATAATAATAATAATAATAATAATAATAATAATAATAATAATAATAATAGTTGTTCTTTTTAGGTACTTTACGATAATTATAATAATTATAATGGATAATAAATAATAAAGTATAATAATAATAATAATAATAATAATAATAATAATAGTTGTTCTTTTTAGGTACTTTACGTACTTTTTAGTTCTCTCTTCACGTACGATGCTACAGATTTGACCCAGGTCTTATTAGATCATGTAGGTGTTTCTTGCATTTAAGTTTTAAATACAGTACTTTTATTAAAATTTTCGAATTTATGTCGAATATTTTTTCTGGTAAAATAATTTTGACATAAATGATATATAGGTTCCTTTTATTCTTCTACTTTTCTTCTGTAATAGCGGACAATTTGTTTGTAGATTCGTTTGAGCTTATTTCGAAAAGGCTTCGAAAACGATAAATATTAATTTGACATTCAGTCCTAGTTTACATTTTGTTTGGAATATATTTGCTGGATCACTAACCACAAATTTGTCTGGGTTGCTTATTTTTAATAATAAAATCCAAGAACTTCTGATTAGATGCATGAAATAATATATATATAAATATATATAGCTATGATATATATACTATAATATATATATATATTAATTAATATTATATATTCATATTATATATATATTATCTTCTATTAATATCTTATATATAAGCTATTATATATATATATATATATATACAGGTTACCACCACTCACGTGCTGAACCCTTTTCAAGGACTAATTCTGCCCATCCCAAATAGTATTTTGATCCTTACATTTCTGATTCAATTTTTTTTTTATGATTATTATTATTGCTATTCTTCAAACCTTTTAAATAAATAATAAAAATTTGGTTAAAAGAAACATTAATCTTCAAAATCAATTCATCTCGGATCGCAATTTCAAAACTTCTATATAATACAATCCAATTCATTCTTTCTTTCTTTCTTTCTCTGCCTTGCCATCAAATTATTTGTTTTTATCATGTTCATTCCTTACGATAACCAAATAATGCGTTCAAATTATTGAACTCTTTCATATTTCGACTTCAGAAATAAAATGAAATCTTTAATCCCATTTATTTTATGTTTCTTATTTTAATTCTGATCTTCTTCTATTTGTGCGCCCTACTTTAAATCATTCTCTTTCTTCTTTGATTATTTCGATCTCTTTCTAATAAACCTAATAAGCTTCTTTGATCTTTAACATATTTCATATACCTTCATCTTGATCCCATCTCAAAATCGCTTCCTCAATTTCATGATATTTTATTTAGAGCAATCTAATCAAAAAGATAATAAAGTAGAATCTTTATCTATTTCTTTTATTATTTAAAAAAAAATCTCATAATAATATTGTCAATTATTCTTTATACTTTCCCCATTGTCTTTCCGAGGTCTCATTTTATCTTCATATTTTCACAGATTCATCCTAGATTCAACAATAAAAATCAATTTTAAAGAAAGTATTAATCCCCCTAACTCATCAAGTCTTGATTGCCCCTAAAATATTAGCAAGAATGATTGAAACAGAAAGAGGGGGGGGGGGGGGGGGAGGGATGATCTTCTATTACAGCTTCCCCTATCTCAGGTTTCCTTTTAATGTCATTTTTTAAAATTTGCATATATAAGGTTTATAATACGGTATATATATATATATATATATATATATATACTATATATATTATATATATATATATATATATATAGTATATATAGTATATATATACTAGATATTCTTACTATATAATCTTACATATATTATATATTAAAATATATATTATCTATATATAAGATATAAATTCTATATTAAAATATATATATATATATTATATATAATATATATATCTATATACATATATACTATTATTATATATTATATATACTCATATATAATATTAGGATATATATATACATATATATATATATATATATATATAATTATATACTATAGTATATATATTATATATATATATATATACTATATTATTAATATATATATAATATATATATTATATATATATTACTTATTAGATACAGTATATATATATATTATATATTTAATATATATATATATATATATATATAATAATATATATATAATATATATATTAATATATCATATGAATAATATATATATAATATATATTGTATATTACTTATACTATATATATATGTGTACCAAATAATAATATATATACTATATATATATCCTATATATACTATATATACTTATAAGTATATACTATACTATATAGTATTATAATATTATATATATTATAGTATATATATATATAATGCCTTTGACGTGCTCGATGCTGTGTGTTGCCTGGTGAAAACTCTGTGAGTCTGTTTGTACTGTGGCGTCACTGTGTAGATATGGTAATGCGTGAGGGCAGGAAAAAGAAATAATCTATTAAAATTTTGAATTTGATGCCAATTGCACGTGTTTAACAATTTTCTATTAAAATTTATCTATTAATTTTAAACATGCTATTTTCCACTATGATATAATTATTTTATTATATATTATTATATTATTATCTCCATTATGTATATTGAATTCCTTCATCTCATTATTTTATTTCTTATTATATTATAGTATTCGATTATTTATTATTATTATTATTATTATTATATATCTTTATTATTATTCTTAATTATTAAATTTTATTATGTCCCGACTGAGCCATATTATAAAGTCATTAACAACCTTGCTCCCTTTATTAGGACCATGCCTGACAATATAGTGATAACTATATAAAAAAATGTTAATTTATATTCTTTTTATCATCAGACTATATGTATACCATACATATAAGTACTATATATATAAGTTACTATTAGTATATATATATATATTATATATATATGATATATATATATATAGTATACTATATCATATATATAATATTTATTAAAATATATAATATATAATATATTAATAGTATATATATATATATTTTACAGTAGCTATATATGATATATATATAATCATATATACTATATAATATATATATTATATATAGAATATATATACTATATATATAATATCAAATATATATATATATTTATATATAATAGATATCTATATATAATAATATATATATATATATAATTACTATATAATATATATATATTATAAAAATATAGTATAATTAAGTTATAATTATTAATATTACATATCTATATATAGTATAATCATATATATATATATTACTAATATAATCTATAATATATATATATATATTTATTATATCATATATATATTATATAATTACATTATATATATATTATATATATTATTATTAACTATATACATATATATATATTATATATATAATACGAATATAAATAATTAATAGAGTACTTTTCTACTAAAGTTGCCTTATTTTGCCAAAAGATTTAAAGTTTAAAATTTGTTTCGAATTTATAAGATTCTCTGAGTTTCCATTAGCTAAATAACTTTAATTTTCGCCATTTTTTATTATAGATTTATTTTCGCACATTTTTGGTAGCCTTATATCCCAATAAATTTACATCTATTTCACTCTAATTTAATCCTTAATTATATGTAAGCCAATTGTATTACTTTATCTTCAGCTATCTGTTCCAATTCAAATTTAGTTGCTGCCGCTCTTTATTTAATTCTCCTCGATGTATATCTAGTTCTTATTGTTCTTGTATTTATTTATTTATTGAAATTCGATAATTTAAATGTTAATTACATAAAATTAAAAAAGTTTAATTCTTGTATTAATTTTATTTACTTTATTAATTTTTACTTTATTTAAATCTATTTTATTTATTTATTTAATATATTTATTTATTCTTTTTATTTATTTATTTACTTATTTATTTTTTTTATTATATATTTATTTTTTTATAAAACTGTATACCTTAAAGTGCTATTGAACTTTAATCTTTGACGGTCTTTGCAATGTTATTTAAGAGATATCCTTTTTTCCAAAAAATCGAGAAGATGAATGAGAAGTATGGTTAAAAAGAAGATGGAAGATTCAATATTAAAAAGATGCTGTAGAAAATACGAAAGAAGACAGCAACGAGAGAAAGGATGTGAATGTGAAATAATATTAAACATGTTCTCTATAATCAATTATAAGAAAAATAATAATAAAATAATAATAATAATAATAATAATAATAAATAATGAATAATTAGTAATTAAGATAATAATAATGATAATAAATAATAATAATAATAAATAATACTACGAAGCATATGGTTCACCCTTGACAGACTATTATTCAGGCAGGTAGATGGTATGCTCCTTCTATTATCTCATGCTAAAAAACACCAACAGCAACAATAGGAACCAAAAACAACAGGAAGAACAAAAAAAAAAAAAAAGAAAAAAAAAAAGCAAAAAAAAAAAAAGAAAAAAAAAGAAGGAAAAACAAGCAAAAAGAAGAAGAATAAAAGAAAATTCAACAAAGAAAAACATTGCTAACAAAAAAAAAAAAAGATAATGAAAAAAAAAAAAAAAAAAAAAAAAAAAAAAAAGGGAAAAGAATAAAAAAAAAAAAAAAAAAAAAAAAAACAAAAAAAAAACAAAAGAAAAGAAAACAAAAAAAAAAAAACATATGTATACTATGATAGTAAATGAAAAAGGAAAAATATAACAAAGCTGAAGCAAAAAAAGAAACACAAAAACCATTAATAACAAGAAAAAATAGAAAAAAGAAAAAAAAAACCAAAACAAATAAAAAGAAAAAGACAATTAATCAAAAAAAATAACAAAAAACACACAAAAAAATCAAACGGTAACAACCCATCAAACACACACAAGAAGATAGAAAACAAACAAAATAACAGAACATACGGATACAATAGGAAATAATACTAATTCAAGAGTAGAACTCGGTATCCCATTACTCATTAGAATGCTAAATATCCCGAATAAAATATCTTAACAGTACTATGATCACAA
>JABUQX010051574.1:0-25000 GCA_015478945.1 Trachelipus rathkii | reverse complement strand
AAAAGCAAAAAAAAAAGAGTATATAATACATAACTATTTATATAGATAAAATCAATCAATATAAATAAATACTATTAACTATTAAATGTATAATATATTGTATAATATATATAACTAATATACTATATACTTATTACTTTAGCGAATATCGCTAATTAAATAAAATAATAATTAATCACTAAAATAAATAATAATAATCCAACATAATAATAATATATAATAATAATAATAATAATAAAAAAGATGATAAATCAGAATGAATAGTAATAAATAATCAATAATAACATAATAGATAATACATAATACATAATATAATCAATAATAATACATAATAATTATGATACTTTAACTTAAATAAATCACATAATAATAGATAATTATATTAATAAGAAAAACCAATTAACTCACACTATTAACATTAGAGTATTAATCAATACAGAACATATAATCAATATAATACATCAATCTAATACACTAATAATAATAATGCATAATAATAATAATATAATAAATACATAATAATAATAATAATAATAATAATAATCACATAATAATAATAATAATAATATATAATAATAATGAATAATAATATAATAATACCGATCATAATAAATAATAACATACGTTTAATTCTGAGTAAACTTCTTAAAGAAGGAACTTATAGAACAAACAAAAAAAAAATAAAAAGAAAACAAATAAAAATTTCTTTCTTTATGATATGAAATCTTTATTGCAAGAAAATATGTGTCCTCATTATTATTTTAAAGCCACGCTAAACCCTCTAAATCTTATTCCTTAGTCTGGAAGAATTGATGTTAAATACGTTTTTATTATTATTATTATTATTATTAATTATTGCTATTATTGAATTATCTTATTACCAACACATCTAATTCAATCTATAGCAATCCGCACTTCAACTCTATTATTATGTATTATCATTCAGTTATTCATCCTACCATTACGTAAATCCAGCAAGAACCTGATAGCTGCAGTAGCTCACGTCCTTAAAATTAGTACAGCAAAGAATGTTCATAATAATCTTAGTATGGCCGTAAAAGCTAGTAGTAAGTAGTAATCATTCTCTTTTCTTTGTTGGTATCTTTCGTGTTATTTGTTGTTGTTGCTGTTGTTAGTTATTGTTATTACTATTATTATTATTTTAACTATTACTATTCTTTTCAAGCGGCCTATAGATATTAGCTGCCTTATATAGGCAAACTTCTTCTATCCTGCTAACTGACTGAACAGAAAGCAAGGCCACATTGCCCTCCCTCTCCCTCGTTACTCAAGCAGCCAGAAACAGGAACCCACCGACAGTTTACCGCGCAGCACGCAAGACCTCGGAAGGATTAGGAAAAGCGTCGATTTTGTATCAGGAGTGTTGTTGGAGTGCGTGAGTTAAAATCATAGAGTATAAAAAAAATTTCTGATTTGAAAGTTATAAGATAGATAGATAGATAGATAGATAGATAGATAGATAGATAGATAGATAGATAGATAGATAGATAGATAGGATAGATAGATAGATTGGATAAGCTCTTCATGATCGTTAAAATTTACTATAATTGTCATCCACTTCCTTATGATTTCTATTCCCTCCTGCAATTACAGACCGATTAAACCGCAGAGCAACTAACTTGAAGCCAATTTGAATGTAGACCACTCTTACTGGATGCTGGAAAAAGTTGCTGTGTTGAGGGTAGCGCGCTGCTTCCAAAAAGAGAGGTTGGAGAAGAGAAGCAGCAATGATTAGCCTCTTTTCGTAAGTTTATAATTTTGAATTTATAACTCGAATGTTGTTGTTGTTGTTGTTGTTGTTGATTGTTGTTGTTGTTTTGTTGTGTTGTTGTTGTTTTTCCTTAGAGAACATAGTATTTATAAGAGGAAATCATAGATTTTTATTTAATAGCTATTATACTTCGTAGAATTAAATATTGAGCGGGTAATTTTGTTTATATCAAAAATCTTATTATGCCTACAGTAAGATAGATTGTTAATTAATTTATTTCAATTTCTACAGCCCCCCCCCCCCTGAAGAGGAGTCGAAGCCACAGATCCTAAGAAAGGACCGACAAGCTAGAGCAATCAATGTTTAACCGTCAATCCATTTCTGACAGGCTTTAGAATTTTCAGCATGTCTCTACACAGGCGTTACCCCGACATGCCCATTCGACAGATCAGGTAAATGACTCGCATCTTTAGACCTACAACCACCTGTCGGTAGTAGACGACAAAATTCGCAGCTACATCCGAAGACACAAGAACACTGGTCCAAAACCTAAATCGACTTCGCGAAACCCACATCGCATTGCATACCAGGGTCATTCACAAGATTACCACCAAATGTTGCACACGAACCATGTCCCGAAAACCGTGCAATCGAAAAATGAATCGGTCGTTCACAGCACAACAGTCCAAAAAAGATCCCAAAAAAAGGTCCAAAAATACTGTCAACAATACACCATGCCACAAAAATATGTTAGCCCCTAAACAAAACCAAAGTGAATTGTAGAATTCGAAGCAAGTCTGGAATCCCTGCCTATAGATAAACGACAAGCAGACAGACTCACAACTATGTGGCGAGATAGTATGTAGATGTCTAAGGTTTATTTCCAAAGGTGAAGATATGCTTATCATAAATATTAAAGATGTGTTAAGAGGTTACTACTCAGATCTCTACAATTTATACTCTCCTCGTTTCTGTTAACGAAATCAACATTTTATAGAAGATAATCATACTGTTATAAACGATTGTCTATGGTGTGATACATAGAGGCACCGAGCGGAAACAACTGCCATAATTACCTCATGAAAAGTGGTGTTTGCATCGATGTACATCACTATATTACGTTGTTGTATACTTGTAAGACGTTTAACTAATGACAATATAATCAGTACTATATTCGAATAATAATATATAGCAATAACTAATAATAATAGTGCTAACTTACATACATAAACTAGTTAATACTGTTGCAGCAGCTAACCTAAAGTTCCTGATGAGGTTGGTATAAAACTACCTATAAAATGAGCTAATACTGTTTCATACAGTTAGAACAAAGTTCCTCCTGAGGTTGTTCTAAAAACTTGCTTACAAACGAAAGCTTATATTGTTCTTATTATTAATTTAAATTTCCTGTTATGGTTGTTTTAATAACTAATTTCTCAATTAGTCGAATGTTTCTGTTTAGGTTGTTCAAATAACTACTTTACAAATAAAAGCAATATTATCCTTACGGTTAATCGAAAATTAATATTTAGTTTAAACAGTAGTTACCTTAAAAATTGAAATTTCTATTTCCTGCAGTTTATCTAAAGTTTCTGTTGAGGCTGTTCTAAGGACTACTTTATGAATGAAAGTTAATATTGTTCCTCCAGTTAGCCTAAATTCCTAAAAAGGTCCTTACAAAGGGCGGATAATATTGTTCCAATAGCTAATCTAAAGTTCCTGTTGAGGTTGTTCCAGTAACTCTGAAAGTTAACTCTGTTTCAAAGGTTAGTCGAAAATTTCTGTGTGATGTTGTTTTAATAACTACTTTAGCAATGAAAGTTAATGTTGTTTTAAAAGTAAGTTTATCAATGAAAGTTAATACTGTTTCAAAAGTTAATCGAAAGTTCCTGTAGAGATGTTAAAATAAACGCGAATACAAACGAAAGTATTATTGCTTTAACTCGCTCAAGCTCATGCTGAGTTGTTCAAATAAACTTCCAATAAATAAAGTTAATAAGACCAACCCCAATGGTCTAAAGAAAAAGTATCGAACATATGCAAAAAAGAATTGCTTATTTAGAGTTCCTCTAACGAATACAACAAAACTTAATTAACAACCTAACCTAACAACCTAACATACATAAATAACAAAACAAACTATAACAGAACAAACAAACATAACATAAACATAGCATAACATAACATAACATAACAAACATAACATAACCAACCTTAACCTAACCTAAACCTAAACCTAACAACCAACCAAACGTGATGAGTTCATCAAATTATTAAAACACAACGAAATATAAAGATTATTAAACTGCTTTCTTTTAAAATACTGATTTTTTAAAGTTCCTTGTACTCTTCCCTCATAATAATTAAGTAATCAAAGCAAGATGGAAAGTAATAATTTAATAATGATAATTAATAATGCACAAAACATTAAATAAAATTAACAATATAATTATTTGTTAAATTCATATTATTATAGCAAAGAAGAAATTAAGTATTGGGCTAAATCTCATTTGCATATAAATACTAAATAATAAATATTATAAACAATAAATTAATTTAGCCTCTGCCTCATTAAATATTACATTCATTATTAGTATTATATATTATTATATTATTATTATTATCATTATTATATTATATTATTATATTTTATTATTATTATTATTATTATTATATTATTATAATTATTATTATTTATTATATTATTATAATATTATATTTATTATTATATTATTATTATATATTGTTTAACTTGCTTTTCCTAATATCCTTTACTCGTTTCGCTTTCCTTTATTTAAAGAGGGGGGGGGGGGGAGGGGGAGGGCGGGGGATTTTTATTTATCGCGTTTGCTTATTAGATAGATGCACAGTTGTGACTTGTAGCTTATCGCAACAGGTGTGTTGCGTAACTTAAGGCTCGAATTCTTTTAAATATGTATCAGTATATAATGTCCTACTACAAGCTCCATGTTTATATATATTATATTATCTAATATATTATATATATATATATATATATTATATAAATATAATAATAATATATATATCAGATATATATATATGATCATCATCATAAATATATAGATATCTATATATATTAAAAATATATACATATAAGATATATATATAATATATATATAATATATATTATATATATATATAAATATATATATATATATATAAATAAATATATAAATTATTATATAGTATAATATATTATAATATATAATATATATTTATATATATAAAATATATATATTATAATATATATATATTAATATATATATAAGTATATTACTAATATATATATAATATATATATATATTAATATTATATATATATATATATATAACTATATATATAATATATATATATTAAATATAATATAATATTAATATATATATATAATATAATATATATCATATATAATAATATTATATATATATATAAATATTATATTATAATATATAAAATACTATATATATATAAATATATATATATATATAAATATATATAAGTATATATTATATATAATATATATATATATATATCAGTTAGTTTTCAGTAGAAGTGTTGGTTTGCTCCGCGTGTTGTGTTTTGTTTTTACATTTGTAGCATGGTGTGCTTTTAATTTGTTAGTGCATCATTATTTTACATAACATATTAGATATAGTAGTTTAATTAGAATATAAATCGATAAACGTTCTCAAACGTTCAGATGGAAACTATATTTAACTAATCTTCCAGACCGGGAATTTAAGATAGTTTTAGTGTCTACTTTAGCTTTTCATTTTAGTATTATTTATACATTGACAATATTTAATGTGCTACGGCTTTAGCTATATTTTTTAAAAGTTTTAATGTAAATTACTGTTATCCGTTTTTTAAAGTTTTCTTTACGTTCGTAAATTGACTGTGGAATGTGGGGTGTGGATTTTTTTTTTTTTTGTTTTTTTAACTTTTAATTTATATACTTATATGTACCCGTGGGCTTTTAATTTACAGTCTTTCATTTTTTTAACATAATTTATAATAATTTTCATTTCAGTTTTTAATAGAATTATGTTTGCCTTATTTTCTTTTTTTTTGCTTATCATTTTTTTACGAATCTGTGGTTGTGTGTGGGTGTTGGTGTTTGTTGTGTGTACAGTTTTTCAGTAAAAACCCAATCCAGTGGGCTTTTGGGTGGGTTGTTGATTGTGTGTGTTTATTTGTGTGGATTTCTGTTGAGAGACTGACAGAGAAAGATGTAGTGGTGCGCAGGCCGTTCTCTATTGACTTTCCAACTCCGTGCCTGAATGCTAATCAGAATCGTGAATATCACTCTAACTCTCTACCTAACATTTTATACTGTCTGAGACAGCTAGCCAGGGATTCTTTCAAATAAACTAATATCTCCAACTATAACTTTTCTATAATTTCAGACTAAATGGTGAGTCTGCCTATATAAACATAACACTCTGTAACACGTCTGAGAATCTAATCTCCTAATTTCGATGTTCTATGTCTTAAAATCTTTCCTCCCTACTACTACCATTGTGTCTCTGCTACTGCTCCCCTAACGAAACAATTTTCACCTCCTTTTTTGAATATCTTACTTACTTCTCATGAGACGTACTTTTCCCCATCCGAAATGCTGAATCCTCTTTATGGGAGTTCAAACGACACCACACTGAGTAGTTGGGCTCCTCTCACACTGATGCACGGGAGGAGGCCAAACATCAGTATTCTCAACGGATCTGGAACAGTTAATAACGAGACCTACACAAACCAAGATCGTCCTAACCAATTCTGAACACGCTTGATATTTCACCTACTAATCCTTCTCATATAAATTAACACCATTTCCCTCCTTCCGTAACTCTGACCACAATCTTGAGCTCTTAATTTAAAAACTTTTTCTCCAGCAGCCACCATGCCCCCAAACGTACTTTCTGGCCTTAATCGCTTTAATGGGCGTTGCCGTTCTTGCAAATATCATGAGTGAATCTGCTTTGACTCGGCGATGCTTCGCTCACTGCTGAAAAAGGTGGGGGGCCGTAAATCTCGAGGTATGATCGGTTCATCCATCTTCAACTAAATCTTTCTTCCACAAATCCATGTTCGATGAGAGAAGTTCTCGCTCCATTTCAGGAGAAGACAATGCTATCGCATGGCACTCTATCACTCTACTATTTCCATTCTGTCGGAATCTTTGCAGGGCTATATTCGACAGCTAAGCGCGCTTTCACCAAAGAAAGTGCGACAACCTACTTGCCCTCAACTATAAAAATCTGCCTCTTGCAAAAATACTCAAACTTTTGTAAAATCTGCCTTCCTCCACTTATTCGCTCTGACGGTTCTGTAGCTAATTCTCCTAATGAAAAGCTAATCTCTTCGCCTCCTTTTTCATCTAATTCTTAACCTGGACGATTCCGGCATCCCTCCTCCCTTCTTCTACTCTCAGGTTTCCTATGCCTCTTCCTGTGATTACGCATGATGGTGGTATTCTAGATCTATGAACGTCGGAAGGCTAGTGCCCGGATGCCATTCCTCCCGTGTTTTGAGGGTGTGCTTCTGAGCTGCCCCTGTCCTCGTTCAACTCTACTCTCTATGCCTTAACACTAGTACATTTCCTCATGCGGAAGCGCGCATAGCCAGCCGATTCGAAAAGGTAGCCGCTCTGACTTCAACTACCCCTATAGCTCTCACTTGTATTCTATCTAAAATCTTTGAAAACTCTTTTAAACTCTCATTTCCTGAATCATCTGGAGTCTCATTCCTTCTTTCAATCAATCAGTATGGCTTTCGAACGCTCCGAGGTCAACATTTGACATATTCCTATCTAACTGAGTTAGTCTTCTGCCCCTTAGGTGATATTGGAGTCTTGTGTGGTGCCTCACATATCCAAAAGCTTTTACGAGGGGGGGGGGGGTGTATGCATGCGTCACTACTCTCAAGGCTCCCTTCCTGGTTTCCTCCTTCTCTTGCTTACTCTTGTCAAGTTTTCTTTGTCGCCCATATCAGACTGTTGAGACGACTTCTTCCTCTTTCCGTATTGTGTCCTCAAGTTCTGTTATTCTCCAACTTATCTTACTTTCATCAACATCTCCTCAGCTGCACTTCGTAACTCTGTTCACCTTATGGCCGACGACTCAACTCTCCATTCTTCCACTCGTTCCAAATCTGCTCCCCCTTTTGCATCTAGAGTTGCCTCTCTCTCAGCTTTCCGATCTATTCTGCCACCTGGATGGATTCCAGTGCACCGCAACCTTGTGAAGATTCAACTCTGAAAACTCAACTTCTTTTACATCTCCCTCTCAAAAACCTCCTAACGTTCCATTTTTTCGGACATTCTAACGTCTCACTGTGACCAACATAAAACATCTTTCTGACTAAACAAAAAATGCTTGGAAACCTCATATCACAATGTGCTAAGTGGCCTCAAAAGAACGCTGGGATTCGTCAGGTTGCTGAATTTTCTTGCTGCAGCAGCTACTCCAGTATATAAAGCCTATCGGCCCTTGTTGGAGTACTGTCTCACATCTGGGGGGCCCGGCTCCACCCTTCTATTGTAGAGTTGAGTCTAAATCTAAGAGACTAATAAACCGTCCCTACTTTCAAACTCTCTTAACCTCTCATCTCTGCGACGTGACGTTGGCGCACTACCTCTTCTATAAGTACTACAACGGTAGATGTTCAGGGGTGGCCTCTCGCATCCACCTCCATTGCGTCCCCTCGTAATACAAGGGTTGCCATGCTCTCGCAGAATTTTCGAGCACGAAACCCAGACTCTTCGTTTGTCTCCTTTCCTTTCCGCCACTTCTGTCGTGGAAACTCCTCCATCTCTTTTTCCAACCTGTCAGTCAATCTTCCTCTCTTTAACCCACGTCTGCGTCACCCTGAGAATTTGCGTTAGGCTTTGTGGGTTCAGTATGTTAATTTAATGCCCCTCTGAAAAGGCCAGCGTGTGGTAAATCTGTAAAAAAAAAAAAAAAAAGTTTAATATAATATATATATAAATATATTATATATATATTATAATATATATATATATATAGAAGATATTATATATATATATAAATATATAAATAATATATAATATATATATATATATATATAATATCATAAATATATATATATATATAATATATATAATATATCTAAAGATGTATTCAACCTGCTATGAAAACTACATTTTTCCACTGTTAAACTCTTTTTCTTGTTGACCTTCTCAGAAGGCGAGGTCCCCAGATCCTGTAATTGATTTCCGCAGAGAGCCTCAGAATTTTTTTCAATATAAAGAAAAAAAAGACAACGTGTGCCAACAGTTCGTATTAGTGAAGAAGCTATTATATATATCTATATATTATATTATATATATTATTATTATTATATTATTATTTATTATATTTTAATATTATTATATTATTAATTATTATTATTATTAGAGATATTATTAATTATTATTATTATAATATATATTATTATTATTATTATATATTATATTATATTTATTATTTATATTATATCATTATTCATTATTATTATCATATAATAATAAAGTATAATTATAGAATTATATATATATATATTATATAATATATATGATATATATATATAAATAATATATATAGATATATATATATATAATATATTATATATATAAATATAATAATTATATATATATATAATATATAATAAAATATATATAATATATTATATATATATAATATATATATATATATAATATATATATTATATATATAATATTAGTATATAATATTATAATATATATATATATAATATTATAATATAGAATATTATATATAAATATATATATAATATATATATATATATACTAGCAACCTATATTTAATTGTTTTGCACACTTCTAAATGAAGAAGTTCCTAAAATTATTGTTTCCTCATAGACAGTCTGAATGTCAACAGTTCCCCAATTTCACTTAAGTATACAAGAATACTTAGATAAAAATGAGTTTTTAATTCATCTTCACGATTATAAGGTTTAATATATATATAATAATAACCTGCGTCCGAACTATTTATATATATATATTAATATTATATATATAAATATATATATATAATATAACATAATATATATAATATAAAATATATATATACTACTATATATATATATATAAATATATATATATTACCTATTGTCCAAACGAAAAAATATAATAATAGATATAAATATATATATATATAAATATAAATAATATAATATATATATAAATACTATTATATATATAAATATATATATATATAATATATAATATATACTATATATATATAATATATTAAATATATTATAATATAAATATATCATATATATATATATAATATTACTATATAATAATAGTATAATTAATATAATATTATAATAATATATATAATATAATATATAATATAAATATTATAATAATATATATATATATATATACCTATATATATATCATCTCTAATAACAAAAAAAAAAAAAAATACACTAATATAAATATAATAAATAAAAATTGAAAAATAACAAAGGTAAAAATTTAATATAAGTGAATAATATAAACTAATAATAAGCAAAAAATTATTATATAATAAATAAATATAAAATAAAATATAATATATATAAAGATTAGAGAGAAACACATGAGAGGATGTCCTTGACATTCACCATATAGATGGACAAAAAATCAATAGCATTACTCAATGTCATGGAAGAAGACAAGACAACTAATAGTTTTTTAAAGGTTTACATCGTTTTTACTATATTAAGTTATGAATTAATATGCTTGTTCTTCAAAATTTGGTTTTTAATACAATTTGAGAGCATTTCTGTCTCATTCAGATCCAAGACTAGTCGATGTTTGAGATAGTCTGGGGTGCCAGTGTTTATTACTATAGTTGCAAGACAGTAATCTGGCATGTGCAACAAACAAAAAGACAGCATGGAATATTCGGTTACCACAACACTGTCGAAAATCAGCTACACTGGCGAGGATGTTTTTAAGCCTACAAGCTCCATCAAGGTTATCACAAAGATGCCCCAGTGTTACTCATCTAGCAAAGAGTCGCAACGAAGTTAAAGCATATACAATTAAAGCAAGGATCCAACAATTAGAATTTGAAATGTATAGGTGAAAGGAGAGACTAATCAGTAATGCAATGAATTGATGAAATATTCAAGAAATAAACATCTCTCTAACATATCAAGAAAAAATAAAATCATGTCTCGCTCTTCAATAGCGCGTGCAAGTTCATAATGGTATAGTTGAACGTAATCAATGCCTTGTCCCAATGAAAAGAAAATCCCTGTATTGGATTGGCAATTTTTGGCTTGATCAAACACTTCAAGACGCGGAAATAACTTATAATAATACTACTCCCAATAAGGGATGAAAAGTATCAAGTACTACTAGTAGAACAATAGACATGAAACTCAGAAAGAAAAAGAAAACGGTTGGACATTGGAAATAAGATGAGACACAAAGATACGCAAAAATTGACAGTTCAGTGACATATCAGCCTAAGAGAGATGTGCTAGAAGAATCATTTTCCGTAGAATCAGAAAAATGAGAAGAATGGGAACATCAAAATAAAAACCAGTATCCTGAGTTGTATAAAGCATTAGAGAGGACAAATGTGAGCAATAGAGATGCGTCTCATAGTTAATGCTGCCTCAAGGACCTCGGACTTCTGTTACCAAAAAACGTTGTTGATCCAAGTAAGTAACAAAAAGGAAATACTGGAGAGACAAACAGTCAATGGAGCACATTGGTTTCGATGGAAAAATAGATGAAACACTGTCGATACTGGAGCGTAGAAAGTTAGAGAAGAACATTACGGCTAGTGTATTTCCAGATGCATGTTACATCGATCACGTTAGTCCTAACTCAGGAAGATCTCGAGAGATTTAATGAAATTCTGATTATTATTGAACAACAAGATCTTACCAGAGGACTTTATAAGACAGTATTGCGAATGAAAAACTCCTTAATACGGGTAACAAGATGAATAACACATGTGAGTACATTCTTAAAAGCCACTCAATGCATATGCATGGCATTTTAAGACTGCACTCAGGAATTATTTAGTTGTGATGGGAAGACAACTGGCCCATCGCCACAAGGACCTACAACCAAACTGCTCTCATTTGATCCTCAGACCAAACCCATTCAATTAATTTTCATACCAATTCAGCTTGTACGTGAATGTTCCTGAAACAGTACGAAAGATCTTAATTCTGAACCAGCGTTGTATTTACTAAATCTGCTTATTAATCAGCAAAGGGGTACAAAATGCAGATCATAATAAATATGCGTATTTTGAAAACGCACAGCGGTGCCTAAGCCATGGATGGCTAACTAAAGCTAACAGACCGCTTCGATTGTACGTTTCAACGGAATCCATTTGATGATCTGAGGCGTTTGGTACCATTCGTACTGAACCTATGCCCCCAATGGTTCTATATCCGCTCCATCCTTCTGCAGAATGGTGCAAAGGACTATTCTTATATCTGCTAACTCTACAGGATCAGAAATCCATATTGATAGCTCTTCTGTGTACGCAAGCTCCTAGAACTCAATTTACTCCATGGACTCACTATAAACAAAACTACCAATATCCTTGTCACCCCGAAAATCTGTTCTAGCTGTTGCAGATAACGGAAACAATAAAATTTTCATCAAACCAAATCTCTTCAAGCCAAGAAAAAAATACTTCCACCACAAGTTGCAAGTTCGCGCTTTGATAAAAGTGCAGCTACAACGTCAATCTACAACGCCACATTCCTACATAGGAACTGAATTAGGACTGGAGGACCTACTCCAATCACCCCCCACCGCTTCTTTATAATTAGTGTGTTATTTGGTTAGCTACAACAAATCCTAACCAAAAGTAGTGCTGTGTCCATCGGTCGGTGTGAAAAAATGCAAAGATTTTTCCAGCTGTTCTGAGGGCAAGATCTACATACTTCTCGGAGGGAAAAAAACCCATGGGAGGGGTTGGAGCATACTACAAACCAAAACATTCCGAATACGAAAATTACCTCAGTACGACCAAAAATCTGATTTTCTATGAGATTTTGTACTATGCAGGCTGTTTAGCATGTAAGAATGAAAGGATATTTAAGCTATGTAATCTAGGCTATATCTTATATATTTTGTTTTTAAATAACAAGATTCCAAAGGGGTTAAAGTAGGGTATGAAAACGAAATCGTGAAGAAACTTACTTTTAACACAACAGTTTGTGTTTATACATTCGCAGACTCCACCATTCTGTTAAGGTTATTTGAGAAGAAAATCCTTGTCACTTTTGTCTCAGACTGAACTAAAATATTAGGAAGAGAGATAGAAAGGTAATATAGTAGAGTATAACTCAGATATATTAAATAATATTAAATATATAGCGGCTTATAATAATTATATAATATAATAGAATAGAGAAGTATGTGGAGTGGCCAAATACTACTTAAGTATATATTAATATTAAAACCATAACGAAGACGAATATTAATATTATAGATATATATAATTAGAAAATAAGTGAAAAGAAGTTTGAGTCACTTTAATTAGGACGTTAATATTATTTCTTTGTGTTCAAAATAAAATTAATTCTGACAAAGATCATCGAAAATAAAAGAATTTTTTTGTGTGATGATGAGCTTTTAATTAAGTTTACCTATATAATATTTACCGTTGTACTCAATTTTTTAGCTATAGTTTTTTTTTTCTATTTACATTCACATATGAAGCTTATTCAAGACCTGATGTCATTAAATAATATGACTTATATAAATATTAGTATTTATTATCCATGATATTATCAGTTTATATATATTATGTATGATCCATTATTTTGCTATATAGGCATAGCTGATAAAATATATATTATATATATAATATATTATACAGATAAATATATAACATATAAGTATAAAGCTTATAGAATTACTATTATACATAATTATTATATAATTATACTATTATAATATACTATATATAGTATATAGATTATTTTTAACGTCAGAATTAAATGTATTTAGTATTATTCAATGAGATCTATAAATGAACAGAGTTGGCAGCCAATGTGCGAGTCAAATAATCATGAAATTTGCGGATAGAAAATAATGGAACCGCACATAAGAACAGCTGTGTGAATGGCCTTACTAGTAGAAGCACCCGACCCTGCTTGGATAACGAGTGATGTCACACACCTATGTTTGGAAATGTAAGATATAAAAGGGAGACAAGTGGTGTTAAGGGAGAAGAATCGATAGAATAGGAGAAGGTGGGGAAAGAGATATATTACAGAGAAGAAGAACTTTGAGTACAGTTAGAAACTAAATACTGAGTCCAGAGATTGGATAAGTGGATTAAGAGCCATCACAAACACTGCCGGCACGAGATATATGATTGGCCAGAAGATATTGGGAGAGATATGCAGACGGAGTTATGAAGAAAAAGTGTATTTTTCTCAAAGCTAGCAGAGGGAATACTCTTAAAAACACCCCGTGATCCAGAAGAGGACGATATTCGTCATCAAGTACAATAAATAAAGGTTACACGCGGACTTGTTGCGGGCTTCGGTGATGCACAGTAGCAGGAATGATGAGTTAGACTATTGAGAGCTAGAGTGTAGGCTGGACGTGATGAAGTACAGAATCTCGTTTCTATAGAAGATACGAGCGAATTAGTTACCTAAGAGACCTGCTGACGTCTCTCACACACGTGAAGGTGGGACGCGGCCACACTAAGGAGAGAAGTAGTAGAAATGGTGTGGTGCTGTTCTAGCCCGAAGATGAACACGAGGAGCAATATTTTTATGTGTCAAAAAATATAATAAGTGATACGCTGTGGCTCGAGAAATGAATGTGATTGAATAGAGGTCTAAGAGATGGAGAAAGATTCAATATAGTCAGTGGACATAGACGGTTCAAGAAAGATCGATGATGCAGGGATTCGTTCTGGTTAGTTACAGAGGTGTCGAAAAGAGACAGATAGTTTACCCATGTGAAAATAAGAATAGAGCAACGAGCTAAGAGGGTTGGAAAACTATACGTTATATATTATAGATCATTCTGACTATTGCATGTTGCCATCGGCATCAGGCCATAGCAACATATTAGTATGGCTCCTGTAAGGAGGTTAGAAAGAAGACTAGGATAGGTGGATCTAATAATAATAAGAGATTCAAGTGTATGAGGGCGTATTAAGGTTAAATTTGGAGGAGGGAATTAGAAGATGAGTGACGTAACATCATCCGCCTAAATGACGATATAATAGCACCCCTGTGCCCTGTTCCGCTCATTAAGGGGACGCTGCACACACGTCCGCATCTAACTTTCGAGAATTTGATAGAATGCTTTATATGCGATATAAAGTTGTATGAAAGATGGAATATTAAATATTTGAATAAAGAAACAGGTACAATTAAGAAACAGACATGTCTTATGAGAAAGAGAATGTATAGTCATATATAACTTCGTATAAGTTGCTCCTGAAGAGCCAGGACTTTGAGTGGGGTGTGAGCTGTAACGTAGTGAGGAAAGACTGGAGTCGAGAGTAATAAAAAACACTTCGTCCCGTATGAACTGTTGTGATATGTGAAGTGCACCTGGATAGTTAGAAACTGGGAGAAATGGTTTTGAGTTAGGTAACGGGAGGAGGCAGGCTGGCAGTGTCCAGCTCCCTATGTACATATCTTAGTGCTTATGAGAGTAAGAGTAAAATGATCTAGAAGGTTAATAAAGGTGTGTTCCGAATTTCTGTTGATATTGGTGATAATTATGGCTTTATAAAGGATGTGAATAGATCTCGACTAAGGGTGTTTGAGGCTCCCTCATGACGATGCAGGTTGTGTCAGCAGGCCCTGGGCCGACGCGTGTGTGCGCCTGGAGGCGCGATTCCAACGCGAAAGGCGCGTGCGCGCGCCTTTCCCCCGCGCCTGCATGGGCTCGATCCTGAGCGGGAACGCAGTAAACGCTGTTTTGTTTTTTTTTAATAAAATTTTATAATTTTTTTTAGCTTTTTTGTTTTCAACTTAATTTTTTTCAAAAAATTTATTATTTTTTATTTATTTTTTTAATTTATTTTTGTTTTTAATAAATTTTTTTTATGGATAATTGTTGTACGCGTACGATTGCCATGTCTGGATAAGAAAGAAGATGTTTATGTATGAGAGGACTATGGAAAAGTTTGCAAAATGAGAGATTGTTAGAGAATGCAATAAGCGAAAAAGACAGGATAATGATGAGTGGTGGAGAGAAGGAAATGAGATTCCATTGATAGAAAATGTGATCAGTCTGTAGTCCAGAATGAGTATTACAAACAAGCAGAGTTACTGAAGTGGAGTTAAGAATTGTAAAAAGTCAGGAAAGAACAATGAGAAGCGTTATATTCCAACGATAAAGACGAGTGTTATAAAAGTGAATATATGATAAATTTGTGTATTAGCATACGGAGTACCACATTGACATGTAGAGCAGAAAGCGAGAGCTTACAAACCAAGGGAAGAAAAGGCACCTATTATGCGGAAATGGAATTTGAAGGAGGACGTTAGGGAGCAAAGACCGAGAGAGAAGATTGTGAAAAACGAGGGGTAGGGAGAGATTGGACTGGGCGCCTGGTTCGTGAAACAGGATAGAGGTATGACGAGAAAGGTGGGGGGCAGAAGGTTCAAGGATAGACGATTCAATAGAGACACACGAAACGCCGTCCCACCCTCGAGTAACAGTATGGCCACAGGCCGTAAGTGAGTGCGTGAGTGAGTTGCAGTAGTTGAATTCAAGTCATATTTTTTTTAATTAAATTGTTGTTTTACATACCCTAAATCAGAAAGCCAGTATTAATCAAACTTGTCCCTTCCCCACCCCTCTACCCATCTTTGAAAGGTGCAGGTAGTGGTATAAGGGATCGATAGATCGGTGTGAGTGGTGATTAGGTTAGAAGTAAGTGGAAGAGAGAAGAAATATCAATGAATATAATAATGACACACACGAGTAATAAAAGCAAGTAAATCCCCGAGGGGTAAGATGTAATGTTGAATGATAAGCAAAACCTGGAGCAAGACATCGCGTACTCCTCCACACAGCGGCTCAGCTCGTGCCTTAATGCCCAGGACTGTCATGAATCTAATGAGGAATCATTGGATATGGACTTGCTATGAACTCCGAACCACGTGATCTATCCTATATACATAGGCGTTAGTGCTCCTCAGAGGTTAGAGGATTAAGAACTTAAGTAATGAGTAAAATCTAATAATTTGATTAAGATCTATTTGACTTATCAGTGAGTCATATTATTATATAAGAATAAGATTAAAATATGAATGTTATGTATTTTTACCAGACCCTATAAAACCCAATAATATAAAAATTAACCGGTAATAATAACTATCAGTATGATTAGGTCAGATAGGTAATCCCCTACTTACACTCCTCGTCTTTACCTGAATCCCATTCATATGAATCTTATTGATTTATAATTGCAGTCTATATTTAAGCTGTGATAAAATTATATACTACATATTATTTATAGATATTAAATTATTAACATGATATAATAAATGCTACATAGAAATAACACTACTTCTTCTTATCATTTAAGTGTTCAGGTGCCTAATACTTAAGATAACATGATACGCTTTTAGGAGTTATTAAAATTTCTGAGTGTTACCTTATGCTAGTTATACTTGTCCAAATGTTACTTATTTGTCAAGGTGTATCCTTTACACATGGTGTAGCTGAATATAGGATAAATAATCCATATTTCGGTTTAAATTGTTATAAATATATATACAATTTTAAAGGTAATACTATAGTACTATGAACTCATATTTATACAATCTCTTGCAGATAATCCTATCGCCGGTATCTCTCTAATGACACCCTCCAAAATAGTAAAACGGGATGGATACGAATGCTTATCTTTAGTCGGAAAATGGCTAATGGTAAGTAATTACAAAGATTGTAGTTACGAGTTTAGCTAAGAATAGAAAAAATGAGGTTATCTGAGGAGTATATATATAATAATTAATAGTATTCATATCTTCATAATAATATAGTTTTTCACGTAACTCAGATAATTATATCAATATAAATTATATAATATATCTAACAGATTTATATTAGAATTATGATATTTTGTGATGGGACATATATAAGATGTTACGATTAGAGATTATTAGACATAAGATGAGACTTTCAACGCAGAGGTATTTTACTCGTCATTATCAATTTAAAAAACGATCACAAGATTTTTTTGTATAACGCAGAATATTCTTTCAATCTAAGAATAGTATAGTATGAGGGAATATATGAAATTTTATACTTTTAACACACACTAGCAAAGCCTACTTCTCAAGTTATTCCTCATATATAACAGGACGGAGAGAATTGAAGAGAGAGATTATAATAAGTATCTCTGGTCATAGTCGAGGTATATATACCCAAATGTTATCCCTATCACTTATAATAAGAGTTATCAAGCGTAAAGTTTATATATTAGATAAGAATTATTATATATTTTTACCTAATATTCAAATATACCTCACGGTATATATATTGATATCTCTTGATGTAATAACTTCATCCCTAAAAGTAAAAACAATACGCATAGGTATAGTAGTTTAACTTGAGACGTACGAAAATATATTACTTTATATATATATACTATATATATGGTATATATTAAATACTGAATATAATGATATCTATATATTTTAGTAATGATACATTAATGACCTGTATGTAAAATGATGTGGAACTCTCTCTCTCTAATAGTCAGACTTATACCTACTGTTATAGAGAAAATTATTGATTTATAAAAAGAATAACTGATAAATTACATACTGTGTTAATAAAATGCGTCATAACCTAGTACTACTCCCAGTAGAAGTAATGAAAAATAATTTGATTTTTCAATACTGCTCAAGGTTACAGAAAATTAATGAGTATTCATGAAGATGATAACATGTAATTTATAATAATAAAAGGATAAAATATTCGTACCTTCTTAAATTATTATAACTCAGTAGATTATTCTACGCTAGGTTTTAATAATGGACTCTCGAGTCTCGTTTAACATTGATAGAAACATTTATTATAATAAAAAGACCTTTAGCTATAGGATTCAACGTTTACTATATAAGCATAAATATTCTTACAAAGAATATAACCAATACATTAGTATAATAGCTCACAGCTATATATTTTATACAGACCCCAAGTCGTGAAGAGGTGATCATGTGCTCTTCATTATTCCTATTCTCCTTTTTCCTCTTGTTGTAATTTAGACCTTAATAAAATGTGTTTGTATCAATACTTGATCGAGGTGCTCTTTTCAGCTCTCTATACTTAATGGATATTAGTGCAAAAGATATTAAAGGCTACGTGGATTTTAACTCTTACAGTCTCATGAGTTATAATTAAGAAGTAAAATTATATATATGCATTAGTAATCTCCTCTATACTCATTAACGAGAGCAATTAATCCACTCACAGGAAAGAGTTAGAGGTACTAAGCCTTTAAAGAAAAAATTTCCAACACACATCTTAATGAATATCAACAAATCTATCCAACTATAACATAACCAACCACTCACAACTTTAAGCATAGAGCATGCAACTAAACAACAACTAAATTAACAACAACAACCCTAAATTCAAACAACATTAACAACAACAACCATTAGGATAACTATTAACCTCAATACAAACCCTCATTATCCATTTACAGAATTACGGGTATTAATAGCTAAAATTACTTCAAATTAAAGTTATATTTATTGTTGATTAGTATTGTAGTATTTTATAAATAGTTAATTCAATAAGTTTGAATATATGGTAGAATTTAAACTAAGATCTGAGAAAGACGAAAATTATCAAATATATCTTTAAACTTATGATGTGTCTACATTCTATGAAAAAGAATCACTATATCAAAATTTCTTTTACTGCGATAAAATTTAGGTAGATCTAAAGTTTTTAATAAAATTTCATCCTATCACACGATAGTTAGATCATGCTCAATGAACAGCAATATTACTATAAAAACTTCTGTGACATACGAGATAAGATAATTATTTATAATACATTAGTAATATCAGAGGAAGCTTTCTACTCAAATGAGGCATTTAAGCAGATACCAGCTATTTATAGTTATATATTATAGCAGTGTGACTAAGACCGTCTTCTCACTGCGTAACATATATTCAGTTATTCGTGAGAGATGGACGGACACGACAGCTAAAACTGATTATCCTGTGAGAGACATTGCATTACTCTCGTGCCAAATCAATACTGCCTACTTCCCGAGTTTTGCATTTCAAACGTCACATAGCGAATTCGCTCCAATAATGAGAGTACATGTAAATTCATAACTTTTGTAGTATCGCGCTATGTACTTAATATAGCTATGCGCATAGTGACTCAACCAGTAGCTCCTAAGCTGACTTCGGATATAGGCGTTCCCGTAGTACTCTACAGCGAGATAACCCATGGGCACATGCTAGACATATGGCGACTGCGTATTCTTTCGATTAAAAGATGCGATTTGGATGCTGAAAACTGTAACCTACAACATCAACGCATCCATACTAATGCGTAGTAAGTGTATTGTCCTGAGACAATACTCTCTAGAGACTGCCAGTAATATATTCGACACATATAGCAGTGGATCACTCAGGAGATAGTATCGAAGAATATTCCAACCTCGATATCGAACTCACTAGCACCGTTATTGCTCCCTCTAATCTAGGAACATCACGTTTTCATTTGCGATGAGTAGATTAGATAATGTGTCTTTCGGATTAAGTGTGAGAGCAGGCTGTGAGATGTCCTCCTCATCCTCTTGTGTGATATGTTAATGAGAGCGAGATGAGATTCTGCATACCAGGCAGCATAGAGACACAAACACTCCACATTACGCATTCAGAAAATAGTTGCGAAATCTAGGTGGTGACCTAAGGTATTATTAGGATTCATTGCTGATTTATTTCTTTATTGCTACCACATTGTTTATCTTGATATATTAATTATGTAACTTTGACAATAAATTTTAGTTAAGAGTAGTTAACTAGCGATGTTCTTCTCTGTATCTACCTTGCATGTATTCGTGGTGATAAGAACTTGCTATGTTACCCACGATGTTATCAGCACGACTCAAAGCACATAAACTTCTGGAGTAAACCTTAAATCCGGCTCAGTAAAATACAGCAACAGCATGGTTACATACTACATCTATGTGGTGAAACGTTACTTTCTCAAGTCGCCCCTGATAAACTTTGAAACGAAGCGTCAATACAAACATAATTTCCTGTTAAACACTCAACACCTTGTGTCCTATCTGGCCTGCTACTCCACCTCTTAAGGAGGTTGAGTCGCCAGG
This sequence comes from Trachelipus rathkii, assembly GCA_015478945.1. Taxonomy (NCBI): domain Eukaryota; kingdom Metazoa; phylum Arthropoda; class Malacostraca; order Isopoda; family Trachelipodidae; genus Trachelipus; species Trachelipus rathkii. The sequence continues at coordinate 3,886 of JABUQX010051574.1, read as the reverse complement.
AGGGTAGTAGGTATCACCCTTGCTGCTATACTTAATTACTATTCATATTATTAATTTCTATTAGACCTTTATAAGCTTATGGTATTAGGAAGCATACAAGTCTATTGATTTTTTTTTTAATAATTCCATATTGATAAAAACTTCCAGTTATAACCAATATTAAGTATCTGGAGTGATAATAGATTATATACATTACCATATTAAAATACATTTCACTAATATAACATAATTGGTATATTATACTATCAGAACTTTAACAGATGAATAAAATAGAAATATAATGTATTATTAATTATGTTAAAATGTCATATGTGATCTAATGGAGAGAAAATTATAGTATATTTAACAATAGAATAAATTAAATTTACATATTGATGTTGAAACAAGCGTACATACAGTTCGTAGTGAGTGAGTTTTCTCAAAGATTTAGCGATCATAGTAATTTTCCTCAAATTTAAAAAATTTTAACATTGAATAAAAAATATAAAGCACAAGAGATGCTTTACCCTACAATAAAACCTATTTACGAATAAATATATTTCGACACAGGAAAACCTATATGCCACTCAGCAGTTTAGATATAAAGGATTATGACTAAATCTGTAGAATTTGACTAGAATATGATATAATTAATTTTAATACATATTACTGTATATCAAGTATAATAGAGATAATATAATATAATAACTAAAAAAGATAGATTAAAATTCTAGTTATTCAGTAATAGAAAGAATATGAATCATATAGATTAATACCGAGTTGGATATAATGATACTAATATATATTTTGCGTTAGTTTGGAGACTAGATATAGGAGATGAGTCTCATCCGGATACTTCTGGTTTAAGAGTTTAAAAAGGAATAAATAGTGTATACCAGAGGAATGATGCTACTGTAGCGCAGTCAAGATAAGTAAAATTAGTTATAGTGAAGATGCAAGAATAATCCTCAAACATGACAACCCCATAATGGAACAGATAACGAAGGTACAGAGATTTTTAGGCATAAAGAGTTTGACAAAGCAAGATAGTTAACTGAGTATATGAGTCATGGAGGATTATTATTACAGCACATTTTATTCAGAGTTATAAGAAGCAGCTTTAATAGCGAAGAGATACCAAAAGAACTATAAAGAAAAGATGCATGATAGGTAATTACAATCAAAGATGAATACATTTATAATAATTTCAAATAGAAACAAAGAGAATTTATACTACAAGACCTGGCTAACTCCTAAAATAGGTCTGAGTTCTATAATCATATAATAGAAACACTTAAGAATACCCTATATATATAGAGCGAATGGTGTAAGACCAAAACCAGTTCTGATACCTATACAATTCTAGAAATAGAAAAAATAAAAAGAATATTACAAAGCTGGTGATTAAGAAGTATAAATTACTGATGGAGAGATATCCGAAAACTGAATGAAAATTTCAGAAAAGGGGTACGAAGCTGGATGGTCGAGAGAGGATATTATACTAATAGTGAATAAATAGATATACCATCAGAAAATTCCCTAGAGACAAATACTTTATAAATAAATCATATATAGCCAAAATAATTTTGAGGAATATTAAATTGACGTGAAAAAATAAAAGGAGGAATCTATAAAAACTAATTACATTATTAAGTAATAAGTATTAGGATTTGATCCTAAAAGAGTCAACGAGGATAAAAATTTAAGATAAAAAATATATTAGATAGACGAAAAGGGAAAAGGTAAAAATAAATAAAACAGTATCTCTTTCAATAAATGATGAAGATTAGGGTACCTAGTGAAGTTTATGTCTTATAAATGCTGTAGTTACGAAATTAAGAAAACAGTTGATCAGTTTACTTTTGATGAACATGGAGAGTTAAGGAATATATTCATATTATAACGTGCCCATCATCGTTGTCTCTATGACTTAATATCAGGAAAAATAAAATCATTCAAGACTTTACTAAACAGAGTTATATTGATAAATCCTATAAAACTCAGAAACGATAAAATAATGTGATAACGAACTGGTTGATGATGAATGAATGATACTCGGATTAGCACAGTAGAGTGCCAGAGATATAATACGCATTCCGCTGTAATCCACGAGTGCTGGTCATTTGTTCAATTATCTAGAAGTTGGTTAAATGAGATGTTAAAAACATGATTAAAACATTACAACAGATATTGATGTGTCTTACGAGAGAAGCTGGGTAGGAAAGCCAAATATATATTCTTAATATATAGACACGGAGACATTAGAGAACTAAACAAGACTTTATAAGGCTCACCCCTTTCAACAATCATAGGCTTACACTGATGCGATTCGTAGGATTTATGAAACAATACATATCCTCGAATCTAAGTCGAGCCAGTGATACTCGATAAGATTTAGACTGGGGTGTTTTATATCTCTTTACTTGAATTATGATACATGGTCTACTCGGACGTCACAATTCGTTTAAATCAGCATTAAGAACTAAGCGTCTTCAATGTACCCTCGAGAGAGAGATCGAAGATAAATCATTTATATATATTCCACGTACAGAGCTGGTGTGTATTCTGTAGAATGTGTTCAGGTATTACTGTGAGCGTGATGAATAAAATATTCGAGTATATATAAATTACACGATGTATCAAAAGGCCTCTAAAACAGAAATTATTAAGTATATACATTATATCCCCACTAATTAGGTAAAGAGTATTTAAGATGAAGCTTATTGTGCGAAAGCATCACCGATGAATTCATTATCAATTTTGTATGGACCCTTCAAAGATGTTACTACTATCCTTGCGATGTATATGTAGAGATTTAATGTTAGAATACTTAAGCGACATTGTAGAAATCACACCATTATGTTGAGGAAACTCATAAGGCACAGTTACTTAATGTGATTACCATATTTTACGTAGAAGCTGACAGAATATAAGTTTTTCCTAGAACACTAATATTATTACCTTTGGATAAAGTTAGCATATAATCCATATTATTACTGCATCTGTTAGGTAGCTTACCATTGAAACGATGGATATGGCTACCTCCAAGATACCACGAGCCTCCATAAGATTATATATTATCAATATGCCTTAGTATTATGGTTAAAAGTTAAAATATTTTAGCTTAAATTTAAACTATTATTGTTGATATATTGCTGTACCTTTCAAAAAATAGTTCTCAATTAGTCGACTTTTCCTTAAAACCTACTAACGTAAATGAATATAAAGATGTCCATAAAAGTCCTCCTTATTTAGGAAGATGCCAAGCTGTTGGTTATAGGGACTAAGTAGTTGTGGCTTATTAAAAACATTCGAATTATTATTAACATTTAACGAGCAATAATTCAGGTTTGTTAGATCTGTTTATCTAACCTTAGATAGTTCGGAGTATATATGTCAATGTAGATCGTGTATTATGATAATCTATTCTATGATAGAATAATTCACCGTTTGACACTGTCACGTAATATTCAAATACGTGTATATTTTATTAGATTAGCTATGGAACGTTGGTTCTATGTTTTCTAATCTTTTAAATTGTAATATCCACATGATTGCTGAAATGAGATCTACTTTAGGATACTATTTATTAAACGAAAAAAGTTTAGTAAAGTTTCTTTGTATAACTTCGATAAGGTAACTTGAAGCTGATCTACCCTTAAGATTTGAGTTGGTTGATTTAAAGGAGCAATATTATAAAGTCGGTGAAAATTACATGTATACAGAATTAAATAGGAGTGACATTGTGATGTGAGAAGACTAATATGATCGGAGTTCCTGTAGAGATTAAATCTTAGAAGCCATTTCCGTTGTTACTAGACTTAGTCTTACAGATATTAAATAACACATTCGAAAGGTCAGATATTGGTCCACGAAGTGCTTGGGATATTTGAGTAATATTCGAGAG
>JABUQX010051573.1:32500-56603 GCA_015478945.1 Trachelipus rathkii | reverse complement strand
TAATATGTATCATGCATATTGATATTACAAGTTCAAGTTATTACGAACAAGAAAAGTTTCAATATATGGACATATAATTCATAAAGTTTATAATTACATTTATAATTAGTTTATATTTTTACGGAAATATCTGTCATACTGCGCAGCTGTGCTATTCATTCAATAACCCTTAAACTTCTGAATTTTTCATTTTAATATTGATTGTGCATTTCATGAAACTAAGCTATTCTTCTCAAGAGATCCTGGTTCGAGATTACATTATTATAATATTTTATAATTCATTATTTAATATAGAACCAATTATATTAATTTATTTTAACTAATTATGAACTGTTCATAAACCTAGATAGACAATTGTAAATTCTTCAATTTTCTGCCGAAACGATATGTGGCAAATCGTTTAGAGTATTAATTATATATTTTAACATCTTTCTACACTTGAAGAAAGGGAATATAGCAAGAGAAAGGTATTTAAAGGAGAAATAGTATTATAATGCTATGTGGTTTTGAAAATAGCTCTTGAATTGCGTTATATTTTGATATAATTTAGAGTCTTTATCTCGTATGTATTATTTTACTAAAGAATTCTTAATTTAGATATATAAATCTATGAAATGCTCTTAGCGATATATCTAATTTTACAGTTTCTTTTAATATAGTAAGTTGACCAATGACGTATTTATATCTAGAATATAATATTCTATACTGGTTTAATACGTATATTATTATAAATACTCTATATCGTTAGAAAGCACTTCTCCAGAGGCAATTACTCATCGCATGTCTAGCTAAATTCAGCTTGCCATTGATCATTCAAACTAGAGACCATCACTCTCTCGTTGAAAATTTATGTTTTATCGGTTTATGCATGTGTAAACGTTTTGATGATCCTAGCCAGTCTTAACTATCTAGAAGATAAACCCGGCTTCCTGACTGGTAGCAGGAAGTTCCGGTGGTTGACCTTTTCTGAGTATCCAGTCTTTAGAGACGATATATAGGAGTAGGACTAATATTCCACTCCCTCCGCGCGCTAGTGTTTCTACGCGAGGCACACCGATCTTCGCGCACTCTCGTTCCTTCGCTCAACGTTTTTGGTGTGGGGACGGGTATGAGATGCTTCCAACTTTCCGAATCCGTTGATCCTTCACTTCCCAACTGGAGTACTCCTGTCTGTGAGAAACCTCGCGTTACCTTTTCACGTCTCTGGTTCATTAGGGATCTACGCAATTTTCACTCGCTGTTTTGCCTAATAAGACTCATCTGCGCATTTCTTCTCTTTTCGTATTTTCATGTCTCTTAATGATTTTTCCGTTATACGGCTCGAACTCCCTCGTTATCGACAAGCCTTTTCGAACTGCCGTAACATCAATTTAACTCTACTTTTATATCTTATTTTTTGAGGTGTATCTTTCATACTGGACCGTAATTAAATGAATATCTTCCTGTATCCTATGAAACGATCCGTTTTTCAATAATGATTTTTCTACGATATATATATATAGGAACATTATTAGGTAATTTAAAATGGGGATTACAAGATACCTGCCTCAATATGTACATTTCTAACGCCGAATTAACAATCCATGAACTCCTCAGTTTTCGATTCTATTTATAAATTAATGTAATTCATCTATATAATATATTATTTTCGATATTTCTAATGGCTGATCTTTTTCAATGACCTTTCTCCCTCTCAATGAAATTTTTATACTATTATAGAATCTTTTCGAGTTGTATTATGGTAATTATATGTAATCACGTTATATCATAACGACGAGGATAAACATACTTATGAAATTAGAGCTGACTTTATTGCATTATAACCGAGCTTATAATGAGTAAAGATAGAGACTATGATAAATGAAAACATCTCTTCTCACATGGATAGGTAATATAAATATCTAGAAATATTATAAAAGCGATTGTTAACAAAAGAATAGAGTCTATATTCTATCTCAATAACAAGGAAAATTGAGCATAATACACAAATCTACGAACTATAATACTTGCCCAGATCAATTAAAAATTAAAAATAGATTATTGTATAATATTTAAAAAAAATAAATGTACTTATGAATCTTACTAGGCATTTAGAATAAGAACATGTACAATTATTGTAGCATGTAAACCATCGATTAATATAGACAATATAGTAATCTAGGATAGCTTTGACGATGGATAAAGCTTAGTCTAAGTAAAAATAGTGTTTATATTATTCTTGATAAATACTGTATAAATATACCAATTATATGAGCTTGTATTATATCTATGGAATGCATTTCCTCTCATGCTATTGATAATTATATACATATTCAGCTTTATCTATTATTGGTAATATTTGATTCATTGCGCTTTATAGTCTCAAATAATTTACTAATACAATTAAAGAATTATCACTTTGTAATCACTAATGTTAAGAGATTTCAAATGAATCGATTTATAAGATTCTGGGGGTTCTTATAATAGATTTATTATTGATTTTTATTCTTTTACGCGGTAAGACTTTAGGAGAAACTGACACTCGAGAACTAATCACTCCCCTCTCCTTGTGCTCTCTCCATCGATATGGAAACGAACTACTCGTAGTACATTTGGATTATTCCTTTAACACATCTCTGTGGTTTTAATTAATTACTATTTATTATTTATTGGCTGAATGGTGTTTATTATTTGTCTACTCAAATATAATAATTATAATTCTAATAACCACTTATACCTAATATAAGTAGCGGTACATTACTGGCAATATTCGCATTTATACTAGCTTGTTCTAGCAGACTCACCAATATTTTAGAATTCTTATACAGTATAGGGGGTTGTAATGAAAATATAATTGATAAGTTCTTGATTAATTTATTATTTCGCTCACCTCTCATTTGGTTACACAGATATGGAAGCAATCGAGTAGACGTGTTGCCACATGAGAGTTTGTGAGTGTCACTAGTAGTTATATCAATACCAGAATTAAACAGGAAGCGCTATAAATGGGCCGAAGGAAATTCCTATCTTGTTGCACCATTTAAGAAGTTGAGCGCACAACGAGGGCGGCCATACTCGCCGGGCACTTAACCAAGACGGTAGGAAATTAATACTTATTCAACTAGTACTGTTCTCCATTTTTAACTGTGAAAGGCACGATGACACCCATAGTCTTCTTTTGTCTATCTTGTAAGCTGTGAGCTGATCCATGCCTTACTGAGGGGGTTCTATCAGATTGTAGCGTATTACTAGGATAAATAAAATTTAGAGAGATATATTATAAAATAATATAATATTTATATATTATTATTTAAAATTATATTTTTATAACAATACATTTTTTTTGAATGTACTCGACCTCTGCCTTAAGGCAGAGGTTCACACTTCATTAATCGTTATTTAAAAATAAATTAATATAATTTATTATTTTATTAAATTTTTACATAAACATAATACAATTTTCATGGAAGCACTTATGGATATAATACCATTGAGAAACCCATTGAAAATAACTCTATTATTATTAATATTATTTATTATAATATTTATTTTTTAATAAATAACAAATCATGTTTAATAAAGAAATAACTTTTCGAAGAAAATCATCTTAAGTGATGAGGCACATTTTTGTATTAAAATAATATCTTAATGTATAGATAAAACTTTTATGAATTTATAGCATAGTTAAGAAAATATAAATTTTATTAAAATCTTGTTAATTTTTTTTTAGAGTATATGTGACTTTCTCAGCCAGCTTACTTGCCTTCTAGAAGAAAAGAGATGCGAGAGTACAACTTACTCACACATTATTGTTTCAGAAGAAATAATATTTTATATAGTTTGGTTTTCTGTATATCATACTGTCTAAGAGAAAGAGATTGTCATAAAAAAAGTCATATCCTTGTCTAATAACGAGTATTTTTTTTTTTTTCAATTGTTGTCAGCTGTCTAATCGAGAACGTCATGAACACTATAAAAGAGAAGAACTCGAAATAAATAGCAAAATACGGATTGGATATATAATAATAACAGATTCTCATCGAAATAAGTCGCTAGTGTAACAATATCATCTGTGCAATTATATGTAACATATAATTATTTATAGCTTATATCAGATGGGGATAAAAGTGGAAGAACCGGGTCGTGTAAAGAAAAGTAAAATCCCTTTATACCAAAAGAACAAAATATAGCTAAATGTAACCTTAACACGTTTGTGTTTTAAATAATATTTTAAAAACGTAATCTTTATACAGCATTAGCGCCATTATCATACAAATATCTGCTCTCACCTGACTGATATATAGATGTAGGTAGTTAAGCAAAAGTATGAAGTACCATCTGGTGTTCGAGGACTCATCTCTGTACTGGGCGTTAACTCATCCAGTTTAACAGAGGTGTGTAAGTAAATATGATTTGAGACTTTCTTTTCTTGACTTACTGCGAAAACATTCGATATTTGTCATGTAGGGTCAGTAACTATCGATATAGTTAGATTATTACACATTAGTAATGATAATAAACTTCTGGTCAAAAATACGTCACATTTGATAGTTATTTTGCTTTCTCCAACATATTTTCTATAGTTTGTCTATTTTTATATCTTTATTGATTTTAATTAGATTATTTAAGTATTATTTGTATTAAATTAATGGTCAGATAAAGAAATTCATCTCTCTTGACTATGGATAATAAGTTTGTCTATGTTAGTCCCAGAATTGTTCTCGACTGCTCTCTGGTAACTAATCTGGTTATATAAGTACTTTACCGTGTATTGTTCAGCATAGTTTAGATCGCTTTCTTTGGCATATGTGGTAACTAGTTATGTCTAATATGTCGTAGAAATCTTTTGAGATAATAAAGAAGCTTTTTAAACCTGCTTTCATTAATATTTGCATTTAATAATTTGAAAAATATTTCATTTTCTAAAATTCAAATATATAAAAGGAGTAAATACCATTTTTAGGCATGTTCAAATTCACCTCTTGAAAGAAGCGTTTCTATATAAATATTATTATTATATACATGATTTGTATTATTTTATTTTTTTTATTTTATTTATTATTTTTATTTTTTTATCAAATATATATATAAATTTCATTTAATATCATATAGTTGTGGTTCGATTTTTTTCTTGCGCTCAATGACTTATTTACTTTTTTTTATTAATTATGGAGATCAAAAATTAAACATTAATCTATTATTAAATCTCTTAGCATTTATTCTTATAAACTTTAGTTAGAGGATGAAAATAAAAATTAGTTGAGCGCCAACTAACTTATTAATAATATATATATATGACCTTAAAGATTTTGATGGTTTATAATTATAATTATTTCCTAATAATAAATTTAGTAAATATCATCTTTAATAATATGAAGGTATTAATGTTTATATTACTTGTGTGGTTTATAATATATCACACATCATGTATTTATTATCTTCGTATTAAAGTATCTTAAATTTTAAAGTTTTCTATATTATAGAGTATCTTTATCTCAATTAAACAATCATATTGATTATATTAATCAATGTTAATTATTTTCTTGATAACATTTTTCTTGGATTCCGGAAGCTTTTTTTCTTCTTTATTTTCCTGAAGGCTTATATGCATAGAATTTTTGCTCTTAGTTCTATACAATTCTTAGTTATAGTTTCCAAGCTGTTTTCTCTTCCATTTTACCTAATAACATTTTTATTTTTTAATTCTGACTTATATAATTTATGCTATCTATTTTAGGTAATAATTACAAGATGTAGTAACGAAAGCAGTTCAATTTATAATCTTCTTTCTGAATCACTCTAAGATAGTGTAAGTCTAATCTAGTTTCTACACATAGAGACTAGCAAGATGAACGTGCTGATAGTTACAAAATACTTATCTGCAATATAGTCTTTTCATCTGATATCAATTCAATTTAATATTATGCGATCCTATTAAATTGTAAGTCTCATACATTAAATATTTTATACTTCACCTCTAGATAGCAAATTCATTTCTCAGCAAATATAGTGGAGTTTCTCAATTATAGTTTAGTTATTTATTTACCATTATTGACATATGTAGTACTAAATATCTAAAATTAGAGACTATTTTAATCTAAGTTCTCAAGTAATTTGGTAATAAAATAACAATGTAGACACAGCTCATTAATCAATAATTTATAACATAATTTCGGACTGTGAACGCTATTTTTATTGTTTCCTAATCGCATCTGTTTACCCAGAACACACACGATTAGTTTTTCATTATAATTCTGAGAAGAGATCCTCCTTATTACACGCAATACTTCTTTCTTTTCTGTTCCTGCCTTTTATGTTCTCTCGAGCTTAAGAGGAATCAAAATTTGTATGGTCTCCATTCAATTGCTCTGATCAAATTCTAATGTTCTCTGTATTTTCCTTAGTTTAATCCTAAACAAACCCTGTATTCATAAAATTTTCTTTTGTGTTGTAAAATTATTCCTTTTTTTATGTTAATTATTGTTTAAGCTATTGTTATATATTTTCTATAAACAATTCATATTGTAAATCAAAATATTTTCTTTATTAATACTTCTATTCTTTATTGCTTAAAATTACATTATAATACTCTTTTAATAAATATTTTATTAGCTTGAGGTTATAGGAACGGAGCACATGCTAATGGAAATATAAATTTTTCCTAATTTACTTTATGGAATGCTTCCTAAATATGAACTTTCTTTTTTTTTTGGCAATTCTTTCACTTATAGTAAATTGAAATCATGATGATTATCGAATACACTCATTTACATGTTTTATGTATTCAAAATACCTTTAAATTGGTCACGGTGATGGCAAGATACCTAGTAATCTGAGGCCTGCACAACTCATAAAATTATTAGAACATCTTTATATATGCTGTTGTTACTTATGATTTGACTGTTATTTAATGTTTATATCATAACAATGACATGTTTAATTTATTAAATGTATTATTAGCTTTCGCATATCTATGCTGAATAAATACGAGACTAATAGATATATCCTTCCCTCTAAGTCTAAACTCATATTTCTATCATTAACAACGAGCATTCCCGAGTCACTACTCTCCCTTCTTCAGTCTCAATAACCAATAGTATTCTAAATTGTAACTTTTCAAATTTTTCTAACTAGCTACATTTTGCTTCTCTACTAATTAAAATCTTAACTAAGCAAAGATACTTAAGTCAGTTAGAATGGATTACATTAGCTAATCTTAACAAGTACTTTCTCCTCAATTGATCTAAATGCAACATTTCAAGAACAACATCAACAACTTCCACCACTGTACTCACATTTCTGCAAGTAATACCTAGTTGAGAAATTCTTATTGAATCTTATACTTGGTTTTTCTAATAGTCACATCTAAATTCTTCGTTATTGTGTTCCCTAGATTTGTCTTGGCATGTTATTGTTAGAGTCTACCATATCTAAGAATATATAGTCCTTTATTACGTCATCTGAACCTCAACAATAATTTATAAACTAACGTTACAATAGTCTCTTGTAACAGTATATAATTATATACAGTCTAAATTAAAAATTCATTGTTATCCTGAAATCTATCCAATCGATACACTGTACAATCAGTAATTCGGGAACTAAACACATAATCTATACCTCTTACGCGTTTCTTGAATATAGTTAGACAACTGTTTTTATACTTAAAATTCGACATAACACTATAATCGAGTACTATGGTAAAGGTAAACTAACATAGCATAACAACTATTATAAATTCGTTATACCTTAATTTCTCTACTAACATTTTTCAGAGGCACCAGATTACTCTAAGACCTAGAGTTGTATTTCGAATGATCTAAGTTTACATTATAATAACACTTAGAAGGAATATGTACAATCTCCATGCTTGATTTTATCGAAGAATACAGAGTTCTTTATCATATCTTTTAATAAATCTTGATGATTAAAATTGGTTTTTACCATACTAACTCGCCACCGATCATAGAGAGAATTGTGCTTCTGTCATGAGAGAGTCATTCCATCTTGAATATTCAAATTTCTTTAACGAATAAAAGCTAATCGAGTATGTACGATACACGCTGATAGCTAAGAGACAATATTATTGGGAATATATGAATTTAGGATTTTCACAACTTAATCGGTAAATTAAACATACTACGGTGAGCAGGTCCTCACTATATTCTCCCCTTGATATCAAAGTATGAATTATGGAGTATCTTCAGTCTCTCATAAGACATGTGTTATTTACATCGTAAGTTCTCTATCCACTTTTTTAACACATCATACACAGTATGACTAAACACTGGTATGTTCGACACACTAATTCAGTACGAGTTAATCAATTTATTTCACATTTTCTTTTCCTAAGGCGATAAAATTCTATTTGGTTAATTAGTTATCAAATATGCTTCATAATTTTCACCATAATTTACACTGTTTTGTGATTACTGAATATTAAATTAATCATCACAAACTGTTTAGTCATCTTCATATAGCCTCTTCGTATTATATATCGAGCTTTAGATTATATTACTATCAAATACTCTACATCACATTTCGTAATACACGACATCACATAACTGTTATGGCCTGATCGGTTACACATCAGTTCGTCACAGCCTCTAATAAGGTAATAAGCTAAACATAACATCATCTGAACGTAAGATATACTATAGAGGTATCTGGGTCGTGACGCGGAGTATATTAACCTTAACTAAAACTGACGCTTACTGCAAAATAAATCTAGTATTATCCAATTTGACAAAAAGGAGTTGATATCTAGCTAGTTAATACACTAGTATAAATGACAGTATTATAACATAATTGATGACGTAGTACCAATTCTGCGATTAAACCTATTTTCCATCATCTCATAGGTTTCTGAATATCTGCATCTATAATGCAGTAATCATCTGCATCTTAATATTAATTGTTAATTCTTTATCTTTATATCTATATGAAGAATAAACTATGTAAACCGAATCGCCATTGGTAATCAACTTTTTCTTTATAGTCTTCATTACTCCAATATTGTATGATGCTATCTTATCAAACTGTTATCAATCAAGTAAATGAAATATAGTGCTTAAACCTGTTTAAACATCATAATGTTGATTCTTCACAGTAAATCACATGTTTAGTTTTCTCAACTTATATTGTGAATGCATATTCTATAAGATACTACCATATTACTCTACTATTTATAAAACTCACCATTAGGTCGCGATAATCAACACGAGCATACCTTAACTAGCAACGCAACATCGGTTAACTCGTGACTGTACATAAATATCATTGTATAAACCAGAATTACTAAGTAGTTCTTACGAGTAATTATACTCAACTCACGCTTAATCACATATATGCTTAATTCATATGTTAGCATACTATACTCTTATTTAATTTCTATTTTGGATTAAAATTACTACTGCTGAGTTTTCACTTTTTCTGTAATGCAAATCTCCTAACAATATAATCTAAAAATAATCCAAATTGTATGTTTTATTGGCACCCAAAACTCAAGTTAAATGAAATCTCACACTACGTTAATCCTATTTTTTATTAATTTCTGAATTAACTTTACTCCATTTACATATGTTATATTCGCCAGTTTTTATCAGAGTTTTTATTAGCGACCATCTCAAAAGTACAGTGAAAGTATATGTATGGTTTCTAATCAAGTGGTATATATTATTATTTGGTCATAATTCCAATACTCATCAACTAATCCTAAAAGTTTCCATACTCGCTACACATACTCCTTCTCCTCCTTACACTCCTATCCCTAAATCGACTTCCCTCTATTTGAATCTCTATTACCATATTGGTGACTGGCATTTCTATGACCTTAAGGCCTCGTACACTAACGATTTTCTCGTATGAAACACTGGCATTTTTGGTCTCAGATTCATTTAACTTGGTTAATGGAACAGATAAACTTAGAATCATTTTTGCATCGTTTTTTTCTTTCACCATCAAGCCCACACATATTGAATTCAATTAGAACAAAATGAAATTGAGTGACGAAGACTCAGGTTAATCATAAAGATTTTTTTTCACCACATTTTTAAGTTCACTTACGCACTTATCTTTTTTGTCCTGATTTATATCCTAGCACCAGTAGAATTCAATTAATTTAAAGCTGTCAAATAACACTAAAGCCAATACGGCTAATCGAATGAATATTATAATATCTGGGGTACTTAAACACAATATCTTTAAAAATTACACTTGGAATCTAAAACTGTCTTCCAGACAGATAACTGGCTCTATATGTAAAAATGCAACATTGCATCGAATTTCTTGATGAATCTACTTTTTCCTCCGTGGGGAAAAAAATTTTTTAATGGTGTAGAACGCTTTTATTACACATTTCGAACTTTAACATGCGGCATATAACTAACATTTGCATACAATGCGTAACTTATTCACACTTGACATGTATAAATCTTTAAACAGTATAATGTAACTTTTAACTTAACCAACATTTAACAATGTAAAATAATCAAATTAAAGCATAAAACTACTTATTTATCTAAGTAATTTCTTCCATATGTTTTTAAGCTATACATTATACTTTAAATATGAATTTAAAACTTCTTATTAACAGTATTTAAATTTTGGTAAATTATGTACAAAGATACCGTTTTTCACATGTCGCGCTACATTGTCTAATTGATAGCACTATATTATCTTCATTGAACTATGACTATCAATTTTTTTTATGACAATCAATGTTTTCACTTGACTGTCCTTCACAATTACATCTACACATTTGCTCTGTTATCTATTGGGCAATAATCTTTTTAATCTATAATAGTCATCTATATGGTTTCGACGCTCAGTCGTATACCTAGTAATGCTTTGTGCCTATAGTTTAAATCTAAATAGATTTTTATAATTATAAGTGCATCTGATATAGAAATTTACATAAGTAATATTTACCGTTGTTAACATAATGATATGAATAATATTCTAAAATTCTCTTTGTAAATATCTTTCCCGATCTTGTTGATACAGTTTGCAGACTTGGAATAATTTTTCTCTGTTATCATTGTGAATCTTTTTATTATAATAGTGTATGTTGAGCGAAAACAATGATATTAAAAAGTGTTTTAGACTCTCATCGTTTTATATATAATATATACAATAAATTAATGACTTGCATACATATAGAAAACAAATTAAGTTTCAATTAAGCAAAAAGCGTACATGGTCATTTAAAATTGTTCATTCAAATTCAAATTACATAATTTCATACCTATTAATTTGGCAAGCAAAAAAATAGAAATGAAAAATGACTCTTACATATGAAATATATATATTTCTTAAAAATCACAAAGATAATTAATGAACTTAAATGTTTAAATACTACAATCCTCTGTAACAAAGTAACTATATAGATATTCGCTTATAAATTAAAATTATGTACTGCCCTAAAAAAACGTTATTGGTAATTACAAAATTATAACAAGGACATGAGGACACTAAACAAATAAACAAACCATATTAAATGAAAAATGGTAACAGGTTAAAGTTAGGGTTTAAATTCTCGCACGTGGAAACTTCTAAGTTATAGATGGATTATTAACTTGGAAATATTCACTTGGCTTTTAGAATGAATCGTCAATGACAATATACTCATTCAGCCTACTAAATACTCACTATTACATACAAACTTAAAACTCGCTCATTATACGATCCGTATATTGGAAATATTCCTGGATTAGGATTAAATATAAGCTTATGGTTTTTATGTGTGTACCGAAACTAGATAAACTATTGACTTACACATATGTTTCGAATTAAGTGAGTGTTAGAATATGGTAGGAAAGAGTGTAACTAATAAAAATTTCGCTTGGAAATGTCATATCCAGAGACAGATAAGACTTGATTTAGAATGAAGCAATAAACAAAGCTTAATCTTTTATTAAAGGTAAATTAAATGCGCAAGCGCAGAAGTAAATATTTAGCGATAGAAATTAGCAAGAGCAAGGAATGCTGTCAATCAAAGAATAAACAAAAAAGCATACACAAACAGTAACATAAATAGTTATACAGAAAGTGGAAGATTAGAGAAATTTGTAATGGAACAGAAGAGTAGGCGGAATTCAAAGAGGGGTTCAATTGTTTAATGTAAAGAGGCTCCAGAATTCTGCGATTCTACCCATCCTGGACCTCCAAACTACTTACAAAAGACCTACTATTTAAGCACATCTCTTCGTAAACTGAACCCAGAATTGCATCACCAAACCAACCTTTTAAAAAAACAAAGTATCCTGGATTAACTACAAAAGTTTACTTCAGATTATCAAACGCAATTTCGACTCATTTACTTCCTTGATTGCTCAACGTCATAATTCCAAACTGAAGAAGTTGAGCTTGATCTCTATCTTTAATCGAGACCCTAATAACATTATCTTAAATTTCAATAATCGTTTTCTCTCTCTCCCCTAGAAAAGCGTACCCTCTCTCTTGGTTTAGATTTTAACTTCCTTGATTAAAACTTAACTTAAAAATTTTTCCTTCTTTTTGAAAAAACTACATTTTCCCGGTCAAATTATGATATTCTTGGTAACCAAGCTGACTTTACTGCAAACATAAGATCACTAGCACATAAATTCTACCGTGATTTTAAACCTCCCAAATTACCCCCCACCCTCCTTTTCACCAAAACCAACCTCTTAACCTTGAAATCCCTCAGACAAAGGTAGGGGCATTGTCATTATGAAAAAGCATGACTACATTTAGAAGATGACCTCCTTCCTCTCGGACACTTCTAAATTCAAACTATTAAACACTGTTAATATCTTCCCCCATATTATACAAATTGAAGATAAAATTAAAAAAATTTTAAGCTCCCTCAAAAACCAAAATCTAATCATCCCCTTCTACTCGCAACTTTCTGTCTCCGGTTCCATCCCAGGCTTTATATATGGAAAACCCACAAACCCAACCTTCTCCTCCGACCTATCCTCTCAGCAATCAATACCCCCTTGCATATAACATTTCTAAATTTCTGGTCCCCCACCTTCTACCCCTAACCACTAACAAATTTACTCTACCTGACTCGTTCTCCTTCGATAAATATATTCAATCTCTTCATCTTTCAGAATGTTACATGACTAGTTTTGATGTTACTAATCTTTTTACCAATATTCCTGTCCCGAAAACCTCTAATATCATCTCTATCCCAACTAACCCTAATATCTCCGCCTCCCTTCACCTAATCCCCCCCATATTCACTAAATTTTTAAACCATGCCACTAATAATACTATATTAACCTTCAACAATCAATATTATCTCCAAACAGATGGCATGCCCATGGGTTCTCCCCTGGGCCCTACCTACGCTAACTGCTTTCTTTGTCACCACTAATCAATCTGGCTTAACAACTGCCCCGCCGAGTTCACGCCCCATGTCTAGAAACGATATATTGACGAATGTTTATTAATTAATTACACAGGCCTGCATTCTGAAAAAAAAAAAATTCTGTTCCCCTGGGGTTTTCTCGAAGTCGGATTCCGTAATGAATCTGTTCCCGGCTAAATTGAAATTGCAGTCAATTTGCTCATATCAGTCTGGTTTTTGAAGATATCACGCACCTATCTCCTAATTTTATAGAAATTAGGTAATTTAACAGAATAAATCCGATTATTATATAAAGTGTTATTTATAATTAAAAATTACTTGTAAAACTAGGGAAAAAAAATAACATACCGACTCAAATTCGACTTTCCTTTAATTTAATTCTTATATGACTCTTATGACTACTTATGAGCCTACCCCAGACGTGCAAGAAACTATTTTCCAGAAACGAAGGTTCCGTTGATGATTCGTTTGCTGAACGCGTTTATGTAGGTGTCATTCGCGTTTAAAAACACAGCAATAGTTCAGCTACCATGTTGACTGTCCCAGCCGTCCTTGATATCTGTTTCCATCGATCTTTATGTCATGGTGGAAATCTTTCCGACCTTGTTTCCTCGCTGTATCTCACAATTTGCGGGAAGAATAGTCAAGAATGTGAATGGAAGATGAAATGCCATTTTTTATCGACATGCGAGCTCCCATTTTTTTTTCGAAGGCTTTTCATAAGCTCATTTATATGTAAGATATATTTTCTGAGCTTCTTTTATTTCCCAGCAAAACCGTCATTAACTTTACTAACGATGCCATGCATCCTTGTTCACTGGCTTCCACTTACTTATTGGTCGTAAAAATGGCTTGTCCTTTTAAACCAGAGTATTTAAAAATTGGGGGAAACCGTCAAATATGCCTGCATGGAGCTTTGCTCACTGTGTGTGGGTAATTTTTGGCAGTAGATACTTAAAAGCTTTGCCTTCCTTATTCAGTGCTTTGACAAAGTTTTAATCCCGGCCAAGCCTTTATATGAAGAAGGAGGCACTTAAACGTACGAATTTTTGTGAGGGACTAAAGAAGGTTCCAGCTCACCACGTTGTGGCAGCCACTTTGGAATGTCTCTCGAGCTGAGCTGGCCAGCTTTTTTGCTTATAGTGAAGACTATCGCCACCGGCTACCCAATAGACACATGAAGCAACGATATTTTGGTGTAGCCTCCATTGCATTCCCAGAAGAAGGACACAACCTGAAGAAAGGTATCCTTAAATCACATTAAATGATGAGTAATATTAAAATCTGAAAACTGGTCTTTTGCTTGCATATTGATGTTGCATGGTTTCTAAAACTTATATTTTTCATAGTATTTTTTAAAAATGAAGATTTTAATGGCAAGAAGAAAGCTGGAATATATCTTCACCTTGAGATCAACCACAAGGTAACGGATGCCATTTTATTGCAATATTATAAGCGTACTCGCGTTCAAGCCATTCGCTAGAGTAAATCAATGAAGAGCCTCCTCACTTGGTTGGTAGGAACGCCAAGTGCCCTCATTAACCTTTACATTCATTGCAATCAACTAATAGCTGCAAGAAGCAAATGCAAAGACTTTCGAAACTCTTCGTCTCTATTTCTAAAAAGTATGTAGTTTCCTTGAGAGAGGGGTTGTTCTTACTAAGCGGGATGTAAGAAGGTTGTGGTTCCTCTTTAGAAAGAATCAATAAAAATGAAAATAAAAAATAAATTTTTTTTTATATTTTACAATGTTATAAAATTATATCATTATTCATTAGTTTTTGGGTGAGTACGCTTTTAGACACCCGCTCCCTAACGCTAATAAGAGTAAAAAAATTATTTATACATATTTTACTTTACAATTGATGTTTAAGGTTAATTGGCTAAATTATTTTAATTATTATTATTATTTAATTATTATTAATATTATTAATTAGTATTATTGATTATTTTAATTATTATTATTATTATTATATATTATTATTATATGTATTATTATTATTATTTTATTTCAACGATAACAATTTGTTGTTATTTCTGCTGTTTAGTCCAATTTGAGTAGACACTGTTTCTCTTCTTGTCATTCTTTGCTGTTTAGTCCACTTTTAGTGGACTGTTTTCCTTCTGTCATTCCTTTTGCTGTTTTAGTCCACTTTTAGTGGACTGTTTTTCTTCTTGTCATTCTTTGCTCTTTATAAAATTTCTCATTTTTAAAAAAAGCTTGATCCTGTCTGGGACGAACCCGAGATCTCCGATTCTTGAGTCGGATGCTTTACCACTCGGAAATAGAGGTCACTAAGAACGACATGCTGAACTTCTCTGTCTTCAATAATATTCTATTTTTATTATTTTTTTTTTAAATAGCTCCTTTAATATTTATTTTACGGAGTTAAAATGCATAGAAGCAAATCGGGTCTATTTTACAATTTTCTAAAAATTGTTTTCTATAAAAAAAATATCTACAGGGTGGCTATATTTATTAATGTATATTCTCATAACTTTTCAAAATAATTAATTTTTAATGAACAAATTTACATGAGAGAAAATTAATCTTTCTATTTTAATATTCGATTCCCTTATAAAATTATATATGTCAACTAAGTATCCACTCAGAGACTAAAGCGATGGAGCACCTGGTTATTAAGCAAAATAAAAAAATATGATTATCAATCTTAACGACCAAAACATCTCTTCACTTTCACTACACGAACCAACCTTTACAGTAGTATATAAAAACGGGGGAGCCGAGGCGTATACCATGCATATTATGCGAACGAAATGGAGCATGTGTGCTGGTAGCCCCGATTTTATATACACTTATATATATATATATATAATATATATATAATATATATATATATTATAATAATATATTATATATATATATAGAATATATTATAATATATATATAATATATATATATATATTATAAATATCTATAATATATATATAAATATATATTATATATATATATATATAACTATATAATATATATAATAATTATATTAATATACTATATATAATATATAAATAAATATATATATAATATATATATAATTATATATATATATATATAATTACTTATATATATATTATATATATATATAATATATTATATTAATAATCATATTATATATAAATATATATATATAATATATATATATATATAGTAATATATTATATATATATATATATATATATATATATTAATAAAAAATAAAAAAAAAAAAAATTTTATACTAATATATATATATATATATATATATATATATATATATATATAATATATATATATATTATTTAATATATATATAATATGTATATACAATATATATACTATATTATTATATTATATATATATATATATTATATAATAAAAGTATATATAATATATATATTTCAAGATTTTATTGAGTTGTTAGACGAAAACATTCGGTATCAGTTAGACAGAAAAATCTGAAAAGTAGAAAATTTGAAAAATTTTCGATTCGTGCATTTGAATGTAGTGACTTCTGTAGACGTAGTTTGTTTTATAAGATTGGATAAAGATGTTCATCACAGGAAAAGAACTTGTGGCGAGATGCAAAGAATTTGGTTTAACTAACCAGGAGGCAATTAAATTTTTGAGAAGAGAACGTGCTAGAGAGAGGGGTTTGCCTAAAGAAGCAGAAGAAAACTCAATTGGCTAGGAAATAGAAGAAAAGGAGGATTAGCTAGAGAGGCCAGAAAGTGGAACTACAAAAGTTTCAAATGGAAAAAGAATTGGAGCAGCAGAAGATCAATGCAGCATTGGAAGGAGAAAAAAGCTTATAGCATGGAAGCTGAAGCCGCGTAATGGAAAGTATAGAATGCAGATTTAAATACCAAGATTGTTGGAGAATAGTGGTTTTAAAGATTTAAGACTAGAGCACTCCAGATGCCTTTGGAAACATTAATTTACATTAGCAAGCAAATCCCCAAACGTTCTCAAGTAAACTAGCGTTTCTCAAGCGAGTTGATATCCGAATACTGAAGTTACCGCTCATTTTGATGAAAAGAATCAACGATATGGAGGAATATCTGTTGATGTATTCGAGAAAGCAAAGCAGCATCCAATCCGACGTACCAAAGAAAACAGGCTCTAAGTGCTTGGTACATTCTCACGGGAAAGCAAGTTCATGTTTTTAATTAATTTTACGGTCGAGGTTGAAAACTATGAAGAATTGAAAAGAGCATTATTGATTCGTTACATCAAACTTGAAAGTGATAATGTAAAATATAAAGAACATATGCCGGCTGAAAGAATGACAAGTCCTAGAGTGTATGTAGAAAATGGTTGAAGCCTCTCCGAAAGTGGTTGACACGGGCCAAAGTTAAAATGATGCCTGTGAACTGATCGATTCTTTTCATCGATAAATATTTGAGCACACGGTGCCGAAGGAGCTGCCACCCTGACTAAAAGAGAAGAAAGAAAAGGATATCGAAAGTATTATAAGTAGTTCTGAAAACTACATCGAAGCCCATCACATGAAACTTACGTCAAGTCACGCACGGAATCAAAGTCAAAGCAATGTAAAAGGTCACAGCAACAGCAACAGCAACAGCAACAGCAACAGCAACAGCAACAGCAACAACAACAGCAACAACAACAACAACAGCAACAGTAACTATTTTAGGTCGAGAAGTAACGGAAATAATTATCACAGAAATGATAATTCTAAGAGCTTAAGCCAACACACGCCAAGAACAACGGAAAATGCAACAAAAAGTAATAACGGGGTTAGTGAACGACGAGAACAGCGTCGAAGTAGCAGCGAACCTAGAGCTGTGGTCGTCTGCTACAGGTGTCAAAAAAAGGGCACTTAGCCCGAGATTGTAGATGCTCTCCTTACTTCAACAGTAGTGGCAAGAGTTTTGGAAATCCAAAAAATAGGCAGAAGGAAGAAGGTAAGAGTACGGCAGCGTCCGCAGGTTTCCAAAAGTAAATAAAGTCCTGAAGTCTTCAGGTGAAGAACCGTCTATCCTTAACGATACAGTCGTTGTGAGCGAGTCTGATCGCTATTCACATAATCTGCCGAAAACCTATGGGAAAGTTAATGGGTACCATGTCCAACTATTGAGGGACAGCGATTGTAATTTTGTGGTCGTACGTGAAAAGTACGTACCCAAGAAGTGCTATACCGGCAATCTTACAACCATGAGACTACTAGACAGTACGGCTCGAGAAGTTCCGCTGGGAAATGTCGAGATACACACCCCCTACTTCGTGGGTAAAACGACCGCAGCAGTGCTGCCGGAGGTCGTGTATTATTTAGTTATTGGGAACATCGAAGTGGCACTTCCCCCTTATCAGCCAAACCTCGCATGGGAAGAGACTAAGTGTCATGGTCAGCACCTTGTGCAGGACGTTGAAACTCAGAAAGAGTTATTATTCCCCATTGTCGAGTGTGCGGAAGAAGATTCGTTTGAAGAATCTATGGTAAGGCCCAATGCCGAACAGAAAAATCATACGTCTGAAGTGGCGAGAACGGAAAGCGAACAGTTTATGGAGGAAGCACCGTCTGTCCAAAGGTCATTAATGATGCTTGTAGAGAAGAAAGACTCATCCGCGGATACACCATTGTTCCATGAACAAGATTCCCATGTTTCCACACATGGAAACGAAGATTTTGCTGCTGATGAACGTAAAGTGGTTCACATTACGCCACAAGAAAATACTGGAAGTACCAAGGCAGTATCAGGTGATACTAAGGGATCTAATGTACATAGTACAATTGAAGATGAGAGTCGGATTGACATCCTTGAAAATAACGTCATATTGGAAAATGACGAAATGCCCCAAAGTGACAGCTCAAAGACACAAAGTGTCGAAGCCGTTAACCAGATGGGAGATGTTCACGATGGTCAGATTAGTGAACTAATCCGTGACCGTAGAGTATTTAAAGAGAGACAGAGAGACGACGTGACTGTACAGAAGATTTGGAAATCCGTAGAAAAGGATGAAAGGAAGTATATTTTAAAGAACGGCATTTTGTATAAGAGAACAGTTGAAAATCAACTTGAAAGGTTCACACTTGTGGTACCTAAAGAATATAGATTAGAATAGCTCAAGCCATAAAAACAAACTTCCATATAACACCGAACCGCAAGCTGAAGAAGCGCAGAGGAACAAGATGGTCAAATGGGGCTATTATTGTACCTCTACATCGCTTATTCCTGCGGCCTGGGTTGTGGTACGAAAAGAAAGATGGGAGTAAGAGAGTCTGTTCAGACTACAGGGCTCTTAACAGGATCACTGTGTTTGATCCAGAGCCGATGACCTACAGCCCAAATCCTTTTTACTAAATTTGCCAGGGACAAGGTACTCACGAAGCTTGACCGTTGAAAAAAGATTATGGCAAATAAAGACTTAACCAGAGGACAGACACAAGTCCCGGATTCTCAAACCGAGACTTATCATCTTTCATTTATCAAGCTACCGTTTGGCGATGGGAATGCTGGTGCAACCCTCGTAGAAGCCACTGAGAAGATACTTGACTGGAATTTAAACGATATAGGATTCTTACTATTTTGGACGATATCTATTGTTCATTCCAGACTAGCACCGAACCTGACTGCCCTACGGCTGTCTTGGTAGATTGCAGAAGAAGGTTTCACTCATTCGCCACAAATGTGAGTTAGTGACCTTCATCTAACGTGAATTTCTGGGTCACCACATTGGTAACGGGGGAAAAAGGTCTTCATGAAGACAACGCTATCAAAATAATGAAGACGCCACCTTGTAACAAAAAGTAGGTGCGTTCATTTTTAGGTCTGACTGCTACCAGGATTTCGTGAAAGATTACGCAAAGGTCGCCCCACTCACAGACTCGCAAGAAGGTGAAGCCACCGAAGATATGTGGGAAAAGCAAACATAGGAGAGTTTTAATGAGACCTAAGAACGCCCGAGTTCAAGACCGATACTTAAAATGCCAATTGGATCAAACATTTACCTTACAAGTAGATGCTTCTGATTCATCGCTGGGATTCGTCCTTTTACAAGTAGATAATGGCATATTGCATCCAGTGGCATATGGAAGTAAGAAGCTCTCCCCAACCCAGAAGAGATACTCAACGCTAGAAAAAGAGGAGTTAGCGATTGTTATGGGCATAAAGAAGTTCGAGCCTTATCTTTATGGAAAAGAGTTTATCTTGCACAATCCGACCACCGGCCTCTTACGGCCATGAACAAGAAAAAGTATCAAAACTCACGGATTATGAGATGGTCTCTATTCTTACAGAGATATCGTTTTATCCTGAATCACATTTGTGGAAAAGACAATGTGATTGCGGATTATTTGAGTCGATCAGTCGAAGAAGGATCGTCAGACATCAGCCGAAGAGGAGCAGAAGGATGAAACATAAATGTATATAAAGTTATGGTAAATAAGCTAAATTCTTATGAAAGTGTTGGTAAAGGGGCCTAAAATGTAAGCGATGATTACATACTGATATAATTTTTTATTATTGTAAGATTCCCCCCTGCCTTTGTTGTACTAACCCTCCCCTGCTGGTAAAATTGGTATTGTCTTAAGAACAGAATAAATTTGACAGTATATAATATAATATATATAAATAATATAATATATATAATATATATATAATATATATCTATATATATACTATATATTATATATATATAATATATTATAGATATAAAACTAATATATATTATATAATCTATATAATAATGATATATATAATAATTATATATCATATATATATATATATATCTATTATATTATATATATAATATTATATAATAAATTATATATATATATTACTATATTATATAAGTATATATATATTATATATAATTAGATATATTATATATAATTAATAATATATATATATAAGTATATGATGTAAGTTTTTCTCTTATTGCTAAGAAAATTTTATCTTTTTTCATTTGGGCTAAATAATTGTGCTCGAAGAATATATTATTATGTTAACCAACTCTTGTATTCTTCCATTCCAAATTATTTATTCAGACATATTCTGGCCCAAGCTTTGGAAATTTTGAATGCTGATAGCAATCAACAAACCTTTTCTGAAGAATCAGTGAAAGTAATTATATACAAGTCTTCTTCATCCACTAACTTTGGATAAATCATCAATTATGGATTCTAATAAATATTTATTGAGACTTTGAGTTGCTTGCACAATTTTACTTCATTCTCATTTTGCTTATTAACATGAATAATTGTAGTGCGTAAGAAATTTTCATCTTTTTTCATTTGGGCTAATAATTTCTCGTACAATGTCTCTGTTCAGTATCCGAACTCATGATATTGTATAGTGCTGCGGTATAATCATTAATTTCATCAGAAGCCACAATGATACTTTCCTTCAAATGTTTTATGTCATCAACACTTGATTGTCAAGCACCATACCTGACATAATCTCTCATAAATACATTAAGTGTGTCAAACACCATCCGTGACATAATCCTTCACAATGAAATTACTGTGCTTAATATATGGTGATCTTTGTGGCAAAACTGTTTTAAAACTAAGGCCAATTCACTGACCTAGAAATTACTCCTTCTGCAGATCACGAATTATTAGCTTCCAAAATGGTGGGACTCTGTCGTTGCAAATGTACTGTGATATATTCTAGTTATATGTTGACTTTTTACGGTTGAGTTGGTTCATTGATTGTCATTTACTATGTTTGTAGACGGAATACGAAAACAGTTTCCATTAAAAATATCTTTCTTGATGAAGAGACTTTCATATGTGTCAGGTAAAAAAAAATGGTCAGAATCTTGGGCCCTGAAATCTCTCTGATTTAATCGTGAACACTTCAGAGACAGTCCGAAAGATAAAGTGT
Organism: Trachelipus rathkii; assembly: GCA_015478945.1. Lineage (NCBI taxonomy): Eukaryota > Metazoa > Arthropoda > Malacostraca > Isopoda > Trachelipodidae > Trachelipus > Trachelipus rathkii. The sequence goes on along the minus strand of JABUQX010051573.1, from coordinate 34,417 downwards.
GTTATTGTGTGTTATGGCGCGTCGACACTATGCCGCATTATTACATTTGGCAAGGCCGTATGCCAAAGCCATTAGTAATGTGGAAGTTTTTGTTGGCAACACGAATCCGACGATTGTCGGTCCTGATCAAAGGAAGCCGAATGGCAAGTGTAGTGAGAACCTGATATTAGATGCAAGCTCCTTCCAAGATTTTCAAGTTTTTAAGAATGTCATTGTAATTATTTCCTTAGCACATTATGTATGGTGCCTCCCTAAACTAAACAATGAAATGAAACCACCTGATTGGTGAGTGGTGATTTATAATAGTTTTCTTTCAATTGGAACCTCTCTGGAACTTCTAAAACCATTTAAATTCTTATCAATTTTTAAAGTTTTTTATGTGCACTAACACATACGCATACACACACATTATATATATATATATATATATATATATATATATATATATATATAATATATATATATATATATATATATATATAATATATTATATATATAATATATATATATAGCATATAATATATATATATATATATATAATAATATATATATATATAATATAATATATATATATATATATATATATATTATATATATACTATATATATATATATATATATATATATATATATATATATATACTGTAAAATATACGACTTTAGTTGCTCTGAAAAACTTAATATTAATTAAGTTTAGTAATTAATTTATTTAAGGCCATTAATTATTATTAATTAAAAAAGATTTGAATATCTAAGAAGAATTTTGCTCATCTTAATCTTTGTCCAAAACTTCAAGAGCATCAAAGTTTTATAATTAAGCTAGAAATATAGTAATAATGACTGATAATAATAATAATAATAATAATTAATAATAATAATAATAATAATAATAATAATAATAATAATAATAATAATAATAATAATAATAATAATAATAATAATAATAATAATAATAATAATAAGTGGAAGAATTTATTTAAAAATATCCGATTTAATAAATAATAATAATAAAATAATCATAATAATAATAATAATAATAATAATAATAATAATAATAATAATAATAATAATAATAATAATAATAATAATAATAATTAATTAATAATAATAATAAATAATAATAATAATAATAATAATAATAATAATAATAATTTATTTAAAAGAATCCTATTGAATAATATTACATAGATTGAAGGAAAAATAAAATCTCAGTTTTTCAGATAAATGAATAAAAAAATAAATAAATAAATAAATAAATAAATAAATAAATTATATAATTATGTAATGGAAATAATTTACTTAATCTAATTTGATCGAAATTCTCTTAATATATAATAATAATAAAAGGAAGCTGTCCTTAAATTCCGTAACACTGGAAGTCTGAAGGGAGGGAAAGGGTCTTTGACATTGTTATGAATTCTTAGGAAATATTACGAAGGGGTAGTGCCCATCAGTGGTGAGTTGAGTTGCCAAAAGTTTAGCAACCAATTCTCTGCTTGGTCATAAAAGTTAACTACAGATTCGATTTCATTTTTAAACAAATATAAAAAGAGTTAACTAACAGTTGGCTTTCCTGAAAATTTGGAACTTTGGGTTCGTGTGTACTGGTTCCAGGTCAACACTGGGTAAGGGGATTTCATTTCTGGCGTTACGTAAAAAGCTCTTCAATGTGATATTTTTAAAGTCTACCTACATTTATTGTACTAGACTTAGTAGAAAGCCCAAATCAAAATAATATATATATATATATATATATATATATATATATATATATTTATTAATTATTATTATATATATATATAATATAATATAGTATACAAATATATATATATATATATATATATATATGTAAATATACTTATTATTATTATTGTATATATATTTATTATTATTATTATTATTATTATTATTATTATTA
>JABUQX010051573.1:20000-27500 GCA_015478945.1 Trachelipus rathkii | reverse complement strand
TCCGGTTCAGCTTCTGAAGTTTTTTTTATTGTGTGTGTGTGTGTGTGTATTTATTTATTATTATTATTATTATTTTTTGTTATTATTTCCACCGCGGTTTCTTCTTCGCATCCGGTTCCGAGTTCGATATATATCTACATGGGTTAGAGTTATCGTATCGGGTTAAAATTTGGAGGGGGGTTAGATGATGAGGTAACCTCGTTGTATACGAAGTTACGTCCCCCTGGGTCCCCCGAAGGGGGACCCCACCCCCATTAAAAAATCAAAGTGTTCGTAATTGGCTGAAATTTGGGGAGAGGATTCAGAGTTGAGTTTCTAGAAATACTTGGTATGTGAATCTGAGGAGTTGGCTCCGGCACCGGTGCTGGAGCCACTGCGGTGCCGAGTTAATAAACAGTCGTATAACAACAATGTTGGTGTGTTTATAAGGGTTATCGAGGTCGTAGAGTTCGAATATGATGGTTATAAGTCCGTATGGGGTGTCTAGGACCCCCATTAGGGGGGTCCCGACTGAAAAAAAAGAGCACAGAGTGCAAAAAACAAAGGAGGAAGAAAGAAGGATGAAAGATGAATGAGGAAGGAAGAAGAATGAAGAAGGAATCTGACTCAGAGGAGTAGGAGTTGACAGCTGCACCGGTGCTGGCTCCGGTGCGGTGCTGAGTTATTAAATATTAGTGTAATGATACAATGTTGGTGTCCTTATATATGTTATTGGGTCTGTAGATTTCGAAAATAATGGTTTCAGAACCATCAAGAAATAAAATTAAATAAATAAATAAATAAATAAATAAAATTTCTTATTCTTTTTATGTTTATAACTTACAAATTTACGTTTTTACATACCCTAAAGCAGTAAATCACTAAATCAAACCACCATCCAGCCCCCCTCCTGCCACCCTCCTGACCATCTGTGATCTATTGATCTATTGATTAAGGTCACATTTCGAGTATCATTTTGAATAAACATAACATAAAATCAAGTTCTTTATACAAAGATCAGACAATATATGCTGACGTAACAAAGTTTTCTCAGTAATAAAGCTTACTTAGCATCATCTGAACTATGAATATAACCCCCAACGAGAAACTTAGCCCATCTTAAACAAGAATAAATGGTTAACATTAACAAAGGACCACACTTAACACCCGTAAAGTAACTAACAATTCATCCAAAAACGTAACTTATTCACACTTTGTCAAGCATGTCTCTAACATAACAATGTTAATTTTACATTAACATGGTAATATTTAACAAAAAATTCACTATAACATTGTGTAATTATCATACAGACCAGCGAAAGTATGCCTACATAACAACAACCAGACGAATAAACAGCCATCATTAACAACTTAGCCAATAAAGCGAACATAAGAGGGAAGTAAAACAAGTTTTCATATTTTATAACATATAATTTTCATTGAAAAGAATGTTATATAAATACATAAAAACATATAAATACATAAAAATATAAGTTTATTTTAAATATATTAATTCATCTAATCAGAGAACATAGGATTCAAGTTGGATACGTTCTATATATCTCTCTAAAGATTCAACATCCTTTAAAAGGATGTAAGTATAAATGCCTTCAGCAACACTAAACCATTTTTCGGCATATTTTGATTCAGCAGCACTCATTCTCTCATACAAGAGAGAAGTAAACTTATCCAGGCTGATAGTTATTAATGCACTCCTGTACACTGTATTATACGGGAAACCACATGTTTCGATGTAAATATCATAGATTACACCATGTGCTATATGTATTAAGTCCTCAAGTATGTCAACATCGTTAAGATGTGATGTTAATTCGTTTTTTATTTTAAGCAATGCTGTAATATTTTCAGATGTTCGAACTGTGAAACCTATACACGTATGCATGAAGGTCTCACAATCGAGGGGTTTCCAATAGTTGCGAACATCAAGGGTTTTAATACCGTCACATGATGAGAACGCAGCGTCTATTCTATTATGACCTCTCACACTGTCACCTCTGATAGATATTTCACTACTCATCGAACCATTGGATAACATACCCTTATCCTCTAGCCATGCAGCAGCGATGTCGATAATCTTGATGAATCCATCAGCACAAACGAATAAAGGTCTATTATTTGAACCTCTGGTAGGAATACAAGCAATGTATCGGTATCCATCCGGTTGACGATTAAATATAAATGACACACTGCTGGGAATAACGAAGCTCCTTGTGAAGATATCAACAACAGGTGTAGAGATGTGGGGAGATGACATCGTACCAGTACAGCGAAAAAATGTCCTACTGAAGGAAATCGTATGCGTAAACAGCCCTTATAGGTAATGAGATTCTTTCTTTCAACCAATCAGAAGAAAGTAAACAAGAATACAACGCACGAACGAACCATATCAGTTCAAGAGGGGTATATATTCTCGTTCGACAACAACAACAACAACAACAACAACAACAACAACAACAACAACAACAACAACAACAACAACAACAACAACAACAACAACAACAACAACAACAATAACATAGTACAAAAATAAGTTCTTTATATACCAACCAACGAATATATGCTAACGTAACATTGTTTTCACATTAATAAAGCTAACATAACATTACCAGAGCTAAGAAAATAATGTACAACGACGAATCTAACACAACTTAAGCACAAATAAACTGTTAACATTAACAAAGTTCCACACTTAACACCTGTAAAGTAACTGACATTGTATACAAAACGTAACCTATTCATACTTTTACCAAACATATCTCCAACATATTAACGTTAATTTTACATTGACACAGTAATATTTAGCAAGAATTTATCATAACCCTGTTTAATTATCATACAGAGCAGTGAAAGTATGCTAACGTAACAAAGTTTCCACATTAATAAAGCTAACATAACATAACCTGAACTAAGAATATAATGTACAATGACAAACCCAACACACCATATGCATGAATAAACCACTAACATTAACAAACTTTCGCACTTAACAACAGTAAAGTACATAACACTTCGTCCAAAACGTAACCTATTCATACTTTTTCAAGCATATCTCTGACATATCAATGTTAATTTTACATTAACCTCGTAATATTTAACAAAAGTTTAGCATAAACATGTCTAATCATCATACTGACAAAGAATATAATGCTGACATAACAAATGTTTTACATCAACTTCGTAACATTTAACAAAAAAAAAAAATTCATCATAACCTCGTCTAAATATCATAATCCCCAGCGAATAATCGCAAACATAACAAAGTTTTAACCGAACATAACAAAAAATAACAAAATTTTATCCTAACATAACATAAAAATAAGTTCTTTGAGTAAAATATCACAGTAAAACGTAATAATTTACTGATTTTAAAGCAGTAAATCAGTAAATCAGTAAATCAAGCCACCCATCCCTGCAGTCCCCTACCCGCCCCACCCACCTGTGATCTATTGAACTATTGATTCAGGTCATATTTCAAGTATCATTTTGGACAAACATAACATAAAAATAAGTTCTTTATATACCAGCCTACGAATATATACTTAACCAACAAAGTTTTAGCTAATAAAGCTAGCAAATCACTTAACCGCGACTAGAATATAATGTACAAAGGCAAACCTAACATACCTAGCGTATGAATAATCAGCTAACATCCTGAAAAATTCCCTACTGATCAAGGTAAAGTAGCTAACAGGTCATACAATACTCGATATGTTCCCACTTTTCGAGCATATTAGCAACAGGTAAAGCCGTATTATCTAACAAAATCCCTTAACAAAGTGGCCAATCTATCAAACATGCCACCATCTTGAACTATGAATTGACACTATCTTCATCAAAGTGTCACTCGTTTCGAGTATAACATCATTTGACCTATGAATAAACGTAGACTTTAGCAAAATTCTAGGGCAAACCTAACATTACTCAACAAAAACTTAACCTAGGCTCACGTTTCTAACACACCATCGTCAGTTAACACAGTAATATCTTACAAAAACTCATCATTTCTCTAACAAATCATTGTTATTTTCACATTGTCATAGGCAACAGTGCATCATACAGAGGCGATTTGATAGCACTGTAAGCACTGTAAGCACTACTTGGAGATCACCCCAGAGAGAGGCACGAAGACCCGTCTCGGGGTACCCTGAAGGGGATGTAAGCGGTAAGGGCACAGCCCTTTGGGCTGAGCCCTTATGTAACAGGTAAAGACGTATTATCTAACAAAATCCCTTAACAAAGTGATCAATCTATCAAAGATACCAGCATTTCGAACTATGAATTGACACTATCTTCATCAAAGTGTCACTCGTTTTGAGTATAACATCAATTGACCTATGAATAAACGTAGACATTAGCAAAATTCTAGGGCAAACCTGACATCACTCAACAAAAACTTAACCTAGACTTACGTTTCTAACACATCATCGTCAGGTAACACAGTAATATCTTACAAAACTCATCATTTCTCTACCAAATCAGTGTTAATTTCACCCTGTCATAGTAATATTTAACATAACGTACCTAACTTACGAATAAACAGGTTTCATTAACCAAAGAGTATCTGAGGCAACACACCACCTTCCAGGGAAAACCCAGGAGATGCGCCCCTGAAGGTGTGAATCTTGAGGAGAGTCACCGAAGGGAGTGCAAGCGGGTACCTCCGGAAGGAGGGGAGTAAGACCTCAGCCCTTCGGGCTGGGGCCCAGAGCCCACTTACACCCCAGCAGGTGATCCCCTCAAATTCACACCGAGGGCCTGGGTTTCTCGAGGAAGGTGCTCTAGGTACTGCGGTTAATGAAAAACTGTTTGTCATAGTTAGGTACGACCATGTTAAATATTACGCGAGCACGGGAATGTATTTAGTAAGAGAAAAATGATGGTTGCTCAGCTACTGTATTTTGACGATGTGTTCGCCCGCCAGATCCAGGTTGAATGTCGGGACTGCCCTAGAGGTACTGAATGTCCTACGGCCCCCATTCAGGTCCAGTGATGTTGCTGCAAAACGGTATTGCTGGGTGTTTCAGTTCATGGTTCGAATGCTGGTATCTGATGGGTGCTGACCAGGGATTTTCGAACCGAATGTACCGTCCCACCTGTTACATGGGGGCTCGGCCCGAAAATTGTGCCTGCCACCGGGGTACACCGAATGGGCATGTCATGGTGTCTGAAATGGTAACTGGCCCCAGTGCTTATCAAATCTTACAGCATGATGCTGTTACCTATGTTGTATAATGAGTAACGTATGTTGAGTTTGTTACGAGCGATGGTGTGTTAAGCTTTGCGTGACTAGGCCCAGTTTGTTGATGTGATTACGCCTAGAACCTTCAAAGTCCGTTGTTGCCAGGTGGATGATGGCATGTTTGATAATTGGCCCTTTGAGGCACGACCAGGCTCTTCTGGCACCGTGCTGTGAAACGCTGTCAGTATTGCTACGCGATCGTGAAATTTTCGGGATGTTATTACACGCTGGAAGTGTTAGCATTTACTGTTCAACACATTATATTCAGTCACCCTGTTCTTAGTCAGGCTAAAACCCCGTTTGAATACTAAACGAGGCTTATAAGGCTTTTATTTTTGCTTTGTTATATTGTCCAAATGATACTTGAATATGACACTGAATCATGGTTCAATAGATCACAGGTAATATGAAGAACGACAAGCGGAGGCGTAACGACGATTTACTGATTTACTGCTTTTAAATCAGTAAATTATTACGTTTTACTGTATTTTATTCAAAAAACTTATTTTTATGTTATGTTAGGATAAATGTTGACCATGTTCGGTAAACACTGTTATGTTTACGATCAGAGATGATGACTGTGATGACGAGACAGAAGTTACATAATCTTTGTCAATGTGATGATTAGACTAAACTTTTGTTAAATATTACGGTTAATAACAGAGCCCATCATTGATATGTCAGAGATATACTGGCGAAATAGGCCACGTTTTTGAACGAAGTGTTATGTACTTGTTATTGGGTAGTTTGTTGTGTTAGTGATTTGGCTTCATTGCGTATGTGTGTTGGAGTTTGTCGTGTACGACCGTGCTGGTTCAGGTATGTTATGTTAGCTTTTATTATGAAACTATTGTTAACTTCGCGCTGCTGATATTAAGCTGGGGTTATATGATTAAATTCTTGCTAAATATTACGTGATGTAACAAATAGCACATGTTTGTAAAGCTATGGAGGCGATTACGTTTACGTACAATATTGATAGGTAAGTATTGGAGCTGTTGTATTAACAGTTTATTTGTGCCAAGTGTATTGCGGTTGGCTTTTCTGGCCAGACCCGCTGGTGCTTTTATTAATATTGAAAACAATGTTGCGTTAGCATGCTGTTCATTGCTCCAGAACATCTTTGCTACCTGTGACGTTGTTATTGTTGATGACTGACTGACGTTGTTACTGTTGTTGTTGTATTGTCGGCTGAAATATATGCCTCGCCCGGGCGGTATGGTTCGTTCGTGCGTTTATTGCTGTTTTCTTCTGGTGGTGAAAAGAATGTATTACCTATAAAGGCATACATTCCCTTCAGTACTGCGCACTGTCATCCCCACATCTCACCTATTGTTGACTTGTCTTCACAAAAGAGGCGTTATTCCCAGCAGTGTGTCATTATATTTAATCGTCGGCGGATGAATACCGATACATTGCTGACCACACCAAGGGTCAAATGGGCCTTTGTGCGTTTATTAACTGAGAATTCATCAAAAGATTATCGACATCGCTGCAACAGGTATGATTATCAATGGTTTCGGCGAGAGCGAATGAAACAATCTATCATAATAGAATAGACGTTGCGTTCTCATCATGTGACGGTATTAAAACCCTTGATGTTCGCAACTATTGAAGCCCTCGATGAACCTATACGTCGCCGTGGCACATCAACTTTAACATTGCCAAAACAAAAGAGCAATTAACATCACATCTTGGCGATGTTGCTGCTGATGATAATACGGCATGGTCAATCCCCACACCGAGCGGTTTCCAACCACGAGTGTAGTAAGTGCGTGCTGCTATCGGCCTGAATTACTCTCTTGTATGAAGAGAATGGTGCTGGTATCAAGCATACCAGCATGGTTTAGTGTTGCTGGTACATTTATACTTACATCCTTTTAAAGGATGTTGAATCTTTAGAGAGATATATTCCCCTGATTAGATGAATTAATATATTTAAAATAAACATATTTTTATGTATTTATATGTGTTTTTATGTATTTATATAACATTCTTTTCAATGAAAATATATGGTAAAAATATGAGGAAACTGTTTCTCTTGTTCGCGGCGTTGATAACGACGTGACGACGCTGTGCGCTACTCTGATCTGTATGACTGAGCCCGCAATATTATAATTAATTTTTGTTGAAATAACTACCATGTTAATGTAAAGAATTAACATTGTATGTTAGAGATAAATGCTGACTAAGATATTGATTTTTAGATAATTATTTACGGATGTTAAAAAGTGTGGTCGCGATTAGCGATAACCATTGTC
>JABUQX010051573.1:5000-12500 GCA_015478945.1 Trachelipus rathkii | reverse complement strand
TGTCCTGCAGAGGCCCTGCTGTCCCTTAGACAAAGGTAACATGGAAACTTGGTAAAGCCGCCTTGGAGACCCATCAGGAAGGTCACCATTTTGAAATCTCATATAACTTCCCAATTGTGTTCTTCATATTTCAAGGAACTTAGCAATAGCTTCACGCTGCTGTGTTCCTCTTTGAGGTGCACCGAGTGAGCCAAGGGGAGGGATGGATACATGTTCCCGTTATGAAGTAGCACATCTTTGAGCCTCTTCGATGAGCTATCAATGAAGAGGCGCCACTCGCAGGGGTTACAAGCAATTCCAAGTGCCTCAAACAAACCTGTAACATTGTGGCAAAAGCAAAGCCCATCTTGACTGGTGAAAAAAAGTTGAAAAAGAGTGGTGACGTTTTCTCTGACTTGCGACTTTTAACTTTCATGTAACAAATTCCACTGCTGGACTCTCGACATCAAAAGCTCGTCATTGGACTTTGTGAGACCAAGATCTCTGATCGTTGATTTTTTTTTGTTTGGGGAAATATGGGTTTCTCTCCTCAGCTACACTATATTTAGGATCAACGACTTCATCATCGTCTTCTGATTTGCTGCTTTTTTTCTGAAGATGGCCGTCTTCCCTTTGGAGGAATGGGTACAGGGAGCTCAGAAGAATGGCACTGGGTGATGAACCATGGAAGGTCTGGATATATGATAGCAGGCGCATTTTTAGCATCTCGATGCTTCGAAAGGCCCACCAAACAGAAGAAGCAATTGCCGGGTTGGTCAGTTGACTCTCTCCAAATTCGTGGGATTGAGATTTTCGTAGCTTTATTTTCCCCCCTGTACCACCTGGGAAGAAAAAAATATATAAATTTAAATATCTTTCACTTAAAGATTCCATAGCTATCAATTCAAAAACAAGAAGCAAACTATTATATATATATATATATATATATATATATATATATATATATATATATAATTATATATATTATATATATATATAATATATATATATAATATATATATATATTAATATTAAATTATATACATATATATATATATATATATATATATATATATATATATATTAGGGATGTACCGATACCAGAAAAGAGGCCGATACCGATACCGATACTCTATTTTTTTAGGTGCCGATACCGATACCGATACCGATACCGATACCGACTTTAATTAATATAATAAAATAATAATATAAGATAGAACATTTGTGCACTGCTAGGCAACTCAAGATTGCAATCCCTGACAAAGAATACTTAGTCATTTATTTCATATTTGGTTGTGTCCAAGTATATTTATTTTATAAAATTAAAATAGTACCTTAAGGAATAATAATTGCAAATAATAATATTAATAACTTTTTTATGTTTTGTGTTTATTAAAAAAATATTCCATTTCCATTTTCAAGTAAGTATTTACAAAGTTAGCTACTAGCTTTATGTTTTAACATGATTACAATTTACAAAAAGATTCTTTAACTTAGCTACAATATAAAGAATAAAAAATAATGAAAGAAGAGACCTCAATTAATCAGCGAAAAGTTAAAATTAAAAAAACGTTATTACTCAAACATGACACTTAATAAAATACTCCTTTAAGATAGATATCATTCAATACTCAAATTCAAAATTCAAAAATTGTGATGCAAAAACATTAAGCTTTCACTAGTATCTGGCGAGAGACTGTTCCTTTTTGGGGTGTTTACATTCCTACCTAACCTACACTATAAATACGCTCTCTCTCGACTGATGAAGGAGGTGCTGATAATTTTTTGCCTGCAAGCACTGATATTAATGAAAACCTTGACCCATTTTTCATGCCACCGCATGAAAGATTCTCTTTTGTAGGCAGCATCTCATGTTTTCGTAGAGCCTCATCTCCTCTTTCACAGACTACAAATTTGAATTATCTTTGCTCCTTGATGACTGTCTCTTCAGTTTTTACGATAAGGTTCCCTGGTGTGACTCCTTTGAAGGTGAATGAGATGTCAATGCAATTCGGCCATGGGTTTATCAAAGTCTAAAGTATCCAAATCCTTATCTATCTTCAGTAGGTTTATTTGCTGAAAAGCCCCCCTCGTCCCCTTTCGTTGCTGTTGCCCGGGGTTGTGGGTAAGGGGGGTTTCACTTCTCTTTCTCTTTTTTTTTTTTTTTTTTTTTTTTTTTTTTTTGTTCAGCGCCAGCAAGCTCCTCGGTTATGCATTTTAATGCATTTCTAGAAGTGGTTTCACCGTCGGAGGTGCATTCTTTGTGGGGGGTTTCAGCCTAAGCTTAAGGAATTCCTATATTAGAACCTTTTAGTTTATTTATTTTTTTACAGTTGTCACCGCCGCTCACGGCAGAACCTATTCAAGGAGTGGGGTTGAACGCCTCAAAAAATCCATCTAACTCAAATTATGCAGAATGAGCACAGCGCAGCTTTTAAAGTAAAGGGAAATTAAATGAGTAGGAAAACAAAGATGATGAGACGAGAATTCCACAAACAGAGGTGGCAGAAAGAAAGAAGCACCGCAGCAAACCAGTCTGGAGTTACTAACATCAACACCAAACTCAATGTGCCGACACAGCACACCTTGTGCTACGAGGGCGTCGTAAAGGTGGTGGTACGCGATTGAGTAAATTCCCTCGAGCACTTGCCTCTACAGTACCTATAGAAAAAGGGATAAAGCACCAACATCGCGCCGCAAATATAAAGGGTCAAGTGAACTAGAAAGTACAGGACAGTTTATAAGTCTTTTGGCCTTTGACTCAACCCTTATCCAAAAGCCGGATGAAACCAGATCCCCCGCCCCCCACAGATATGAGAGCAGTACTCATACAAGGGCGGATGGGACCCTTGTATAGGTGGAGTAGACTGAGAAGAGGAATAAAAAAGTCTTCGCACATTCTAAACAGAATCCAGTTTCTTTGAGGCCCGCCCTAGCAACCCACTGTGATTTCAGGTTTTCAAAACATTTTTTTGTTTATGTTAAGCCAAGGATGTTGTTTATATTGTCAACAGGAGAGACGAGAGGAATCGTTCGAAAGAGGATAGAAAAGTTAAGTGTCTTAGAGAGAGAGATTTGTAGAAGTTGGGTTTTTAAAGAATTAAATTTCACAAGATTGAGACGACCCCATCCGGAAATTCTATCCAGATCAGCGAGAAATAGAATCGGAAGATTAAGACGAGAGATAATTCTAGAAGTAAAGAAGGAGCAGAATTGATATGAGTTGAAGAATTAAGGGTCAAGAGTCATCAGCATATGAGTAGATAGAGTTAGATGTGCAGTGAGAAGATCATTGATTGGAAAGCAGGATAAAGTAGGAGATAAGACAAAACCCTGAGGACACCACTATTGACAGGGAAAAGAAGTCGCCACAATCAAACAACAGGCGACATTGCGCGATTTGAAAAGAAAGCATAACATAAGTAAGCAATGAGAAGAAGGAACCCAAAGGAGGGGAAATTGGAGAGCAGTGACGCGTGCCATTACCCGGTCAATTGCTTTGGATATGTCCAAGCTCACTACACAAGTCTTCCCTTAGTTCCTAAGGGTGGAAAACCATAAATCTGGATTAAATAGGAAAGTATATCGCCAGTTTAGATCTCGAACACCGAAAGCCGTACTGGTTAATCAGAAAGAAGGGAAAGAGATTCCAGATGATCTAAGAAGTGAGAGTTTGAGAAGGGTTTCAAAGACTTTAGAAAGATACAAGTGAGAGCTACAGGCCGATAGTTAAAGATCAGAGCAGCATCATTTTTTCGGAATAGGTGGACATTGCGCGCTATTCACACTAGCGGAAGTGCTAGTTTGAGGCCTTAGAGAATAAAGTTGAACGAGGGGTGGGGTCAACACGGAAGCACAATTCCTCAAAACTCGGAGAGGAATTGCCATCCGGGGCCACCGCCTTCCTAAGCGTTCATAGATTTCAGGGAGGCTCATGCCACCGATCAAATGAAAATGACAGGTAAAAGGCATGGACACTGAGAGGGAGAAGAGAAGGAAGAGGAATGCCGAATCGTCCAGGGTTGAATTAGAGGAAAATAGGAGGCCAAAAGAGATGATTGGCCTTTTTAGGTTGGAATATTAACAACAGAATCATCAGAGCGAATAAGAGGAGGATAAGGATGAATTTACAGAAGTTGTTAGAGATGTTTCTGGCAAGAGGCCAGAGAAGATTTGTCAGTAGGAGAAACCAAGGAGGTCAGCGTATTTTCGTTTAAATTGAAAGTCCATTTGCTCGTCGAAGAGATATCCCTCCAAATAGTTCTAGTTCTGAATGAAAATGCAAGAGTGATAGCAGAGAAACGAGAAATTTTTCCACACCCGATAAGCATTTTCTCTAGCCTGAATGGCCAGGGAACAAGCACGATCGAACAATGATTTTGAGGAGAAAAAGATTGTCCAAGGAAGGAATGACCTCTCATCCCTTAACAATTACAGTCCCACTTTATCGGAGAATTAAGCGTCTTAAGAGTCAAGCAGTCACTTCAATTATAGTTTGCGTAGAAGCAACGCAATGCCCTCCCAAATCGCCCGATCAAAAGTGCCAGAAAACCGCATAGGGCAGGATGAGTGTTGTAGAGGAAAGTATTAAATTAAGTGATATAAGGTTGTGCTCGATTGACCGATAGGAGCGAAGGTGGTGTATTTATAGAGAGAAGGACCAGTGGTGAAACATAGGTCAAGTGTGTTCAAGAATTGGTTTGGACAATCCGGAATGTGTGTAGGTTTATTTGTGGTGAAACAATAGGAAGTTGTGTTCAACAGGAGGTGGGCACTTCCGCTCTTTAGTCCGCTAGTCCGCTAGTCCGCTCCGAGCGGGACTACCAGATTAGGTGCGGACTAGCGGAGGTGCGGAGGCGTCAGGAAATTAGGGACTTGCACGTGCGGATTAAAAAAAGTTTCCGCTCTTTTGGTCCGCACCTTTTTAAAAAATGAAAAAATATATTGTTTACTTATTAAGAATTCTAATTGGTTAGAATAAAGAAATATAATTTTTAATTTCAAGTTTATAACTAATTATACTTTTAGTCTAAGACTTACTGTTTTTTAATTAATATTTAAACTTCCAAAAATAATCTCCAACCTCCTTAAAAGGTCATCATTATGATAATAAATAACATTTAATTGATTTTATAGACTGAATTGCTATTACCCTCATCTATATAAACTTTAATTAATATATATTATTACTTTAATAACTAGGCAATATCTAATTCAATTCTGTGTAAAACCCAAATATATATATATTATATATATACTATATATATATAGATATATATTACTATATATATATATTATATATATATATATATATATATATATATAATATATATATAATTTTATAATGAATTTTACACAGAACTGCATTAACATATATATAAATGATATATGATATATATATATATATATATATTTAATATTATATATATATATATATATATAATATATATACTTATTAATATATATATTTATAATATATATATATATATATATGCGCCTTATATATATATATATATATATATATATATATTATATATATATATATATATATATATATATATAGTATATATAATATATATATATATAAATATATATATATATATATATATATATATTATATATATATATATATACCGAGCTGATTACGTAGCCCACTTAGCATCGACTCTCAGGAGGTCGAGGCTTTCATGGAATTCTACTAAAATCTTGGAACGAAAATAGACCTTCTTATGGTGTGGCACAGGGTGGGTCAAAATATTTCGAAGTGGAGCAGAATGATTTAGGTGAGGGCCTTTAAATTAGCAATGACTGGCTGGAAGTGAACTCACACCAGAACTTTCCTCTCACAAGCGACATTCTTTTCACCTTTTCAGGGCATAGGCAGATTTGTTAACTTCCGTTCATTTAAAATATTAAATACACCTCTCCCTAGTTTCCTGCGGACTGTAGACGCGAATATTTTAGTATCTTGGGAATCATTTTCGAGGGCAAGGAGATCAGCCTTAAACTGCTTTAATCTTGGAGCACCTAATCTTTTGAAAGGTAATATGGATCTCTTCCTTTGAAGACGACATTGAGGAGGAAGTGGGAAATCTTGAGATTTTGTAAATATTCACTTCATATTTTCATATCAAATTAAATAATTTTTTGTAAGGATATATATATTACTATTATTTTAGTTATTAAAATCTTTTTTGAAGTCGCACATTATTAGCGGGTGAGCACGTGCGGAACGTGCGACTTGCGATAGCGGAGCGTTTATTGCGTCTGAATAAGTGCGGAGGGAGCGCATAGCGGCTACGTTTTTTCGAAGTGCGGCAGGGTGCGCTAGCGGACTACCCCCAAATGAGCGGGGTGCCATAGGTCAAGTTTGTTCAAGAATCGGTTGGGACGATCCGGAATCGTGTTTTGTAGGTTATTTAAATCAGTTTGCTCCAGTCGTTGAGAATACGGACGATGATTCGGCTTCCTCCCACTAAATCAGTACGAGAGGGAACCCAACAATTCAGTAAGTTGTGTGTCTACATTTGAAATCCCCTAAATAGAGGACCTCAGTTTTTGGATGAGAAGATATACAGTCTAGTTGAGAAAGTACAGAAGGTTAAGGATAATCCAAAAAAAGGCATTGAAAAATCCTGTTCTGTTTAGTGGAACAGTAGCAGGAGGCATAAAGAATATGTAAGTAGAAAGAAGGAAGATTTTAAAAGTCACAGAACATCGACGAAGTTAGGGAGTTCGAGATTTCCGAGGAGTATAGTTAATGAGGAATGTTTATCATGTTACATAGGCACACATCCACCTTTTCAACGGAAATTTTAATAAGTTATATAGTTGGATATATTAAACGAGGTAGAGGAGGATAAATTCTTAGCCATCTGGGTCATCAGGACCAGAGCATAAAATTAGTTTAGAGTTTAGAAGAGGAGTATTCCTGAATGGCGAGTTAGTTAGGAGTTGCAACCATTGATGTTGGGGTAAACGTTCAAAAGAAAGCACCGCCTGTGCAAATCTGTGCTATCGCACACGCCAGCGCCACACGCACACACGCACACGCACACGCACACGCACACGCACACGCAATCACAAAAAAAAAAGAAAAAGAAAAAAAAACAGACAGAAACAAATAGACAGAAACCAAAGGAGAAATTGAGGAAAAATTAATCGTACGCTAAAACCTAAATTTTAAAAACGATAAAAACCCTGATTACAGCCAAATATCTAAAATATGAATAATCCAGAAAGTTTTAAAACACTCACGCACTCCACGCTCTCACGAACAATTTGCGTGAAAAAAAAAAAAAAAAAATAAAAATACTATTGATCCAACTAAAAAGTAGATAAATCTGTATAAATTATAATAATGGGTGTGCCCAAATAGGTAAATTTTACGATAAAGACCAAGATGGAGAAAACGCTTAAAAATCTAAATTAAAAAAGGAAATCGAGGAAAAAAAAAACATAACTTGGTACTAGGTATCTATATCGAAACTAGATTTATTATTAATCTAAAAGTTTCTCATA
>JABUQX010051572.1:25000-43308 GCA_015478945.1 Trachelipus rathkii | reverse complement strand
TACGTCGAAACCTAGGGTCTTTTTTAAGTCGGTGGAGACCGATTTAAGGTCTGGTAAGACCGACTGTCGCGAGCTTTTGGCCTCGAACTCAAGGTTTTTTAAGCCAGAAGTGGGGCGGAGTTCCCTCAGACAGGGGCTTTTTGGTGTCCTAGACAGGATTTTTAAATGATCGAATAGATCAAATTTGTTGCAACGGGCTTCCAAGTCGATTGTGTGTCCGTGACTTCGATTAGCCCCTAATAACGTTAAGGTGCGTAGATTTGTCGTCAATCGTCTTTTGAACGGTGACTCTCTGGTTGTCCTGATCATAGCACTGAAATGGTAATCGAAATGAAAGATACATTACACATAATTAACATTCGATTAATCGGCTGCTAGTCAATATGCCACCACCGATAGGCCGACCCGCTGTTTCGGATTAATGAAGGAGATAGAGGTATCTGCTTTACTCAAACGTTGGTATACTGATTATTGTGTGGTGTGATTAAACTGTATGCCCAACCGCGAGTTTGTTCGGTGTAGCCGTAGGTCATCCCCTAAGGGGGTGCTCGCTCCCTTAGCCGCCAAGGTCCAAATTCGTCCTGAAAACCTTTAGGCTAACGTACTCGGATGGAAAGTTTGTGGATGTTGAGTTATATGATGACGTAGAATCTCGTCGGAGACGAATTCACCGTCCTCATGGCGTCCGCCCCGTCAAGGGGGGCGCTGACCCACAAAACTTAAAAATGTGATGTCGTAGATAAGCTGAACTTGGTGAAAGGAATGTCCGGACTTCGGAATGTCGGAGACGTGAGACGGAGTTGTTATTCGGAGTTCGATTCAGAATCCAGGGACCCCCACGGAGTGGGTCCCCAGTTTGAAAAAAGAAGAAGAAGAAATGACTGTTCGTGTAAGAAGGAGGAAGAAGAAAGAAGAAGAAAGGAAGAATGAGGAAGGAGGAGGGGAGGAAGGAAGAGAGAATAGACAAGGATTGCAGAATAAGAGGAGTGCCGGAGTCAGTTACCTGGCTTCCGGTGACCGGAGCCGGGTTGCGGTGCTGAGTTAAATAAACATTCGTAATAAACACAGTACAAAATTTTGACTAATTGGTCATCCTGCGTAATGTGGTTTGATGGAAAGGTCGTAGGATAACTCAGAAGTATGTTGGTTTAAATCGCGGTGTAGGATGTCTAGGGACCCCTTGAGGGGGGGTCCTGACTGAAAAAAGACCACAGAGTGCAAAACAGAGGTGCGATACTTAGGAAGAAAAGAAGGATGAAGGAAGAGTAAAGAAGGAAAGAATAGAGAAGGAGTCTAACTCAGAGAAATGGGAGTTGACAGCTGCACGCGGTGCTGGACTCGGGTGCCGATCGCCGACTTTACTTAAAGTATTTGTGATAATGATACAATATTGATGTCTTTTTATATGTGTTTGGGTCTGTAGATTTCGAATAATTTTTTCAGACCATCCATGTAACAAATAAATAATAAATAAATAAATAAATGAGAATAAATAAATATATCTATTCTTTTTTGTTTATAACTTACACAATTTAGCGTTTTTCATACCATCAAAAGCTGGTAAAGTCAGTAATCAAACCAACCATTGCCACCCACCCTCCTGATCAGTTGTGAATCTATTGATCTTATTGATCTATTGATCTATTGATCTATTGATTAAGGTCAGATTTTTAACTAAAATTTGTCATGTTTTATACGTACCCTAAATCAGTAAAACTCAGTACAATCAAACCACCATTCCATCCCACCGGCTTTCCTGACCAGCTTTGTGAATCTATTGATCTATTGATCTTTGATCTAATGATTTAAAGTCAATTTATATATAAAATTGTCATGTTGTTTACGTACCCTAAATGCAGGTAAATCAAGTAAATCGTAAGACGCAACCATCCCCACAGCCTGCGCTGTCCGAGTTGTGATACTTTGATCTATTGATCTATTGAATCTATTGATCTAATATTAAAATTTTTTTAACGTAAAAAAATTGTCAGTGTTTTAAAGCAGTAAATCAGTAATATCAGTAAATCAAATCACATGCCCCGCCCTCCTCCCTGTCCAAGACTGATCTATTGATCATTTGACTCTACGTTGATCTATTGATCTATTGATTAAGGTCAAATTTTATATAATTTCGGGCACCGATGTTGTACGAATAGCCCTAAATCCATGATAAATACCAATGTCGAGAACGGCGTCAACGGTGGTGTTTGACGGAGATAAGGCCGGGACGAGTTGCTTGTAGATTGAGAAGGGCGTGCGACTGCCGGCTGACTCAGAGGGTTGCTAGATTCGTATTTGATCTACCCTTGAGTCCCACATCGATCTATTGAATCTAGTTGATTCTATTGGATTTAGCTCAAAGTTTTTAAGCTAAAATTGTACGTTTTCTAGCATACCTAAAGTCAGGTAGAATCAAGATATACAGTAGAACGCTCCATCCTTCCAAACCATCAAGTCTTATACGTGTGCTTCTGTGGGCCTCTTGGATATACTCATTCCTTTTTGCGTTACTACTAATTGTATTCTTATGATGCTATTTGATTTCAAGTCACAGTTTTCGAGTGATCCTATGGATAAACTAACATATAAAACTAACAGTTATTTCACACTTAGATAAACGGCATTAGCACTTAAGCATCATCGTAAACTATGAAGTACTAATCCCCCAAGATACAAATGCGTGATCACGTTCTATAAGACATGAATAAATTGTGTTACGTTACAAAGTTGCGCCAGTTACCACAGTTAAAGTTAACTAACAGTAGACATACAAGACGTAACCTATTCACACTTGGTTAAGCATGTCTCTAACAATAACAATGTTAATTTCTTCAGTTAACATGGTAATATTTAGGCCAAAATTATACCCCAACCTTGTGGTAAGTTATCATACAGACACAGGCAAAAGATGCTAACGGCATAACCAAATGTTTTCACATGTAATAAGCGCATATAAATCGAACATAAACATGCTAAACCTAAGAATACTAATATACCAACGACAAACCTGACAGCATCTTAGCAGAATAAACCTGCTAACATTAAGCAAAGGTCTAAACTTATCACCCCGTAGTAACTAACAGAGGCTCACGAAAGTAACATAATCCGCAGTCCGCAGCTTGGTATCAACATTCTCAACATGACAATTGTTAATTTTAGCATTAACATAGTAAATATTTAACAAGAAAAAATTAAGCATACACCTTACCTAACCACCATAATACCTAATGGGTAAAGTAGACAAACAAAGTAAAAGTTTTTTTATCTCTGTAAAGCT
Organism: Trachelipus rathkii; assembly: GCA_015478945.1. Lineage (NCBI taxonomy): Eukaryota > Metazoa > Arthropoda > Malacostraca > Isopoda > Trachelipodidae > Trachelipus > Trachelipus rathkii. The sequence goes on along the minus strand of JABUQX010051572.1, from coordinate 40,031 downwards.
AAACTATGAACATAACGTACTTACACACAACAACCAGAACGAATAGCAACAGCTACATTAACAGACCATGTGGGTTCATAGTTCTAACATATCACGGTGATTTTACATTAACATAGTAATAGTTTAACAAATATTTAGCATAACCATACCTACCATCATAATACCTAACGAGTAAGGACGAACAAAAGTAAAGTTTTTTAGACTTACCTCTTTTTAGACTCCGTCCCTCCTTTCAGAAAAATACCAACTCTTAAACATGGAAAATGATTTTATGCTTTAACCATTTGCATAAAGTGATGCAATACTTATTATTGTTTAACCCTCCTGGCTGGCAACTACCAAGCAAATGTAAGCAGTCGCCAACGTTTACCGATTAGTATAAAGTGACACATCGTTGTGAATAACGAAACTCCTCGTGAAGATATCAACGACAAGCGTAGAGATTCGGGGAGATGTCTTCGTATCAGCACTGCGAAAACTATCCAACTGAAGAAAATAGTGTATAGAACAAACCCTTAACTGTAATGCGACGATTCTTTCTTTCACCAATCAGAGAAGAGTAACAAGAAGTACGACGTAGCGAAGGAACCATATAATGTTCAAAAGGGTTATATTCTCGCTTAGACTAACAACCACAGAATAACATAGTTAACAAAAATAGTTCTTTATACTAACAAACGAATAATTGCTAAACGTAACATGTTTTTCACATTAATAAAGCTTAACATAGCATGACCAGAACTAAGAATATACTGTAGAATCGACAAAAGCTGACACACCTTACGCACCGAATCAAACTACTAACATTGAACAAAGTTTCCAAACACTTAACGTCAGTCAAAGTAGATAGGCATTGCGTACAAATGAACCTAGTTGCATCTTTTCCAAGCCAATATCTCTAAACAAATTAACGTTAATCTTACTAGCAATTGACACAGTAATATTTACAAAGTTTTCATAACATTGTCGCTTAATTATCAATACAGACCAAACGTGTAGACTGTAAACATAGGCAAAGTTCTATAACAAACATAACATAAAATAAGTTCTTTGGCAATAAAATATCAACAGTAAAGCGTAATAGTTTCTGATTTTAAAGCAGTATAAATCAAGTAAATCAGTAAATCAAACCACGCACCCAATCATCCCTCTCTCCGATGACCTTTTTTGATCTATTGATCTAGTGATACTCATGTCACATCTCGAGTATTCATTTCGGAGGGGCTAAAGCCCGCTTACACCCTTCGGGGTGATCCCCCCTCGCAGGATTCACACCTTTTCAATGGGCGCATCCCACTGGGTTTTCTCTTGGATAGGTAATGTGTTGGCTTTAGATTACTCTTGGATCATGAAAACTGTTTTGCGTAGTTAGGTAACGTTTATGTTAAATATTAGCTTGGACGAATGTGAAAATAACGCCTGATTTGTTAGAGAAATGATGGAGTTTTTGTAAGATATTACTGTGTTAACTGACGATGATGTGTTTAGAAACGTGAGCCTGGTTAAGTTTTTGTTGAGTAATTGTTAGGTTTGCCCTAGAAATTTTGGCAAAAGTCTACGATTATTCATAGGTTCAAGATGATGTTATACTCGAAACGAGGTGACACTTTGATGAAGATAGTGTCAGATTCTTAGTTCAGGCTGTTGGTATCTTTGATAGATTGGTCCACTTTGTTAAGGGGCATTTGTTAGATAATACCGGTTTTACCTATTGCCTGATCCAGAAATGAGTACTCGAAATGATGACCTGAGATCAACTGGTCCGATAGATCTAGGCAGCTGGATGAGCCAGGGGACTGCTAGGCGATGGGTGGTTTGATTTACTGATTTAGCTATTTACTGCTTTAAAATCACTAAACTATTACGCTTTACTGTGATGATTTTATTCAAAGAACTTATTTTTTTTGTTATGTCAGGATAAAATGTTTTTATTTTTATGTTATGTTTGGTTAAATCTATGTTGAGTGTGGGTTAAAGCGGTCTGCGAAATATTAATTTATACGATGTTATGAGTGAATTATTCTTGGCTAAAATATTACGAAGTTGATCTAAAAAATGTGTTACGTTAGCATTATATTTGTTGTCAGTATGATGCTTAGACAGGGTTTCGCTAAATTTTTGTTAAATATTCCGATGTTAATGTAAAATTAACATTGATATTGTAGAGATATGCTTGAGAAAGTGATATGTCAGAAAAAGTGTGAATAGGTTACGGTTTGTATGAAGTGTTATGTAGTTTTACTGTTGTTTAAGCGCGGGAGTTTTTGTTAATGTTAGTAGATTTTCGTGCCGTAAGTTGTGTTAGGTTGGTCGTTGTATCTTATATGCTTAGTTCACCCATCTTAAGCTAGTTTTATTAATGTAAAACGTTGTTACGTTAGCATGTGGAAGATGGTTGTATATAAAGAACCTATGTTTGTAGGATTTTATTTACCGAATGATAATCGAGATGTGACATGAATCACTAGAGTCAAGTAGCGGAGTGAACAAAGGTCAGTGGAGAGAGGGGGTGGGGATGGGTTGGTGGTTTGGATTTACTGATTCACTGCTTTAAAATTCAGTAAAACTATTACAATTTACTATGATATATTTTATTCAACAGAACTTATTTTTATGTTATGTTTGGTTTAAAACTTTGCGTATGTTTACAGTGTATTCGTAGGTCTGTGTGATAATTAAGACAATGTTATGCCCACTAATAGTTTTTGTTTAAATATTACTGTGTCAATGTGAAAATTAACGTGTAATTTGTTAGAGAATATGACTTGGGAAAAGTATGATATAATCGGTTTACGTTTTGGTACCGCAATGCTAGTTACTTTACTGACGGTAAGTGTGGAACTTTGGTTAAACCTGTTTGTTAGTTTATTCGTGGGCGTTGAAGGTGTGTCAGGTTTTGTCATTGTAAACAATATTATTCTAGTTTCTGGTTCATGCTTGTTAGCTTTATTTGTGAAAACAATTGTTAATGTTAGCAATATCTCGTTGCGTTAAGTTATATAAAGAACTGTATTTTTGTACTATCGTTATTCGCTGTTGTGTGTTGTCATAAACGAACTATATACGCACTTTGAACTTGATATGGTTCTGATTCGTACGGGTCGTATTCTTGTTTTACTTTCTTCTGATGGGTTGAAAGAAGAGATTCAAATTACAGTTTAGGGTTGATGTTATAACATCTATTTGGTACTTCAGGTTAGGAGTAGTGTTTGCGCAGCGTGCTGATACGAATGGACATCTCCGCCGAATCCTCTAGCTTGTTCTGTTGGATGATCAATTCAGTCGAGGAGTTTCGCTTAAATTCACAGCAGGAATGTGTCCATTTCATATTTATAATGCGTAACACCGTGTTGGCGACTGCGTACATTGCTTTGTATTCCAGCCAGAGGGTTAATATAATAAGTATTTGCATCAACTTTATGCAAATGGGTTAAAAGCATGAAAATGCATTTTTCTCATGGTAGAGTTGGTTATTTCCTGACAAGGTGCGCGCGCTTGATGGGGACGGAGTCCATAAAAGAGGTAAGTCTAAAAAACTTTACTCTTGTGTCGTCCTTAGCTCGTTAGGTATTTGATGAGTTAGGTACGGTTATGATAAATTTATTGGTAATATTACTATGTTGCAATGTGAGAATCCGCCGCTCTGTTCGCTATGATAGTTGTTAATGGTAGCTGTTTATTCGTCTAGTTTGTTGTGTGTTAAGTACGTTTTATGTTCATAGTTTAGGCTTTAACAGAGAGTAAAAAACTTGTTACTTTGTTTGTGCTTTACCCATTAGGTATTATTCTGGGTTAGGTAAGGTTATGCTAATTTTTTCTTGTTAAATATTAATACGATGTTATGTAAAATTAACATTGTCATGTTGGAGATATGTTTGATTAAGTATGAATGGATTGTGTTTTTGGTGAGCTTGTTGAGTTATCTTTTACTGTTGAATAGTTTGGACCTTTGTTAATGTTAAGCAGTTTATTCTTGCTTAAGATGTGTAAGGTTTTGTCCGTTGTATATTATATCTTAGTTCTGCAATGTTATGTTGGCTTTATTAAATGTGAAAACTTTGTTACGTAGCAATACTTTTGCCTGTCTGTATGATAATTACACAAGGTTGGGGTAAATTTTTTGCTAAATATTGCAATGTTAACGTAAAATTAACATTGTTATGTTAGAGATGCTTGACCAACGTGTGAATAGGTTACGTCTTTGTATCGTTCTATGTTATGTTTCTTTCTGTTGTTACATGTGGAATCTTTGTTAAGCGTTAACAGTGTATATTCCATGTTTAAGAACGTTGTCAGATTTGTCTTTGGGGTTATATTCATAGTTTAGATGATGCTAAGTAACCTTTATTAATGTGAAACACGTTTTCGTTCGTTTATGGTTTTTATGGTTTATCCACTAGTGATACTCGAAATGTGACTTGATCAATAGATCAAATAGATCATTAGTTCAAGGATGGACAGGAGGGTGGGTTGGGTGGTGGTTTGGTTTATTCGGCTTTTACTGTATTTAGGGTATTTTAAATTTTACAATTTTAGGTAAAATTTGACTTTAAATCGAATAGACTCAATAGATCTAATAGTAATCAATCTAGATCAAATAGATTCAAGTAGAATTCCACAGACTGGTCAGGCGCAGGTAGGTTGGGTGACTTTGAGATTTACTTGATTTACTGATTTTGAGGGTATGTAAAGACTCGAAATTTTTTAGTAAAATTTGACGCTTATGGCAATAGAAGTCGAATAGATCAATAGATCAATAGATCAATAGATCATCGGTGGGGTCAGGGATGTAGGCTATGTGATTTGATTTAGCTGTTGTACTGATTTTAGGGTATGTTAAACATGACAATTTTTAGTAAAAAATTTGACCTTAATCAAACTAGTCAATAGATCAATAGATCAATAGATCCACACACTGGCAGAGGGTGGGTGGATGGTGGTTTGATTTACTGATTTAGCTATTTACGGGTATGTTAAACATGACAATTTTTAGTAAAAAGAATTTGACTTAAATCAATTGATCCTTGAATCAATAGGATCAATAGATCAATAGACTCACACTGGTCAGGAGGTGGGTGGGAATGGTGGTTTGTTTACTGATCTACTGGAGGTTTAAGGGTAGGCGTAAAACATGACAATTTTAGTTAAAAAATTTGACCTTAAATCAATACGATCAATAGATCGAATACTGATCATGAGATCATAGATCACATGCGATTCTTCTTTTCTTTTTGTTCAAAATGGGGACCCCCATCCGGTGGGGTCCCTGGACCCCGAATCCGAATGCCAACTCCGACTCGTCCTCCTTACTCCAACTTCCTCGTAAACCATCCTCAAGTTTTCGTGCTTCTACGAATATTTTTAACATTTTTACGGGGGGCAGGCGTCCCCTTCGGGGGACGCAGAGGGACGTAAACTCGTCTCCGAACGAGATTATGTCATCATATAACTCACATGCCAAGAATTTCACTCGCGCGCATTCCGCGTTTTAAGCCTATAAGGCGGTTTTCTCAGGACGAATTTGAACCTTGTGCGCTAAGGGGGCCCACCCCTTGAGGGGTACGCTACGGTCACCAAAACTCAGCGGTGAGATCAGTTTATCACACACAATAATCATATACGCAAGTTTGAAAGCGATACCTCTAGTCCTGTCTATATCGAAAAGGCAGTGTTGCCGTCGGGTGGGTGGGCATATTTACTACAGCGATTATCGAAATGTATAATGTATTGTACATTATGTTTCTCTTTCGAGATTACATTTTCAGTGCTAAATGACAACCAGAGCACGTAGGAAGAAAAGATGATTTAAAAATCGATATAGGGGTATTCGGTCACGAGTATAATCGTTGATTGGCAACCGTTCAAAAATGATCGTATATGATCATATTAAAAACCTTCTAAGACCAAAAAGCCTTGTTGAGGGACTCCGCCCACTTCTGGGCGCTTAAAATGCCGCTTGAGTTGCAGGCTCAAGAACCTCGAGTCGGTCTCCGCCTTTAATTTCCGGTTCGCTCACCGACCGCTTAAAACGCCTAGGTTGACGTATAAACGTCAAAATCTGCATGAAATGAGAAGAATTTCAGTCAGCTGGCCACGAACATGACTGGAATTTCGCAAAACCTTCCAAATGGTTTTCTAGTCTTTTGCTTCGCAGGGTGTGACTGCTGCCAGGGGCTGCCAATGGGAAAAATCCCCAAAAACCTCCGGAGTTGGGGATCTTGGCCTGGATTATGGACAAAACGTTAAAAAGCGTTAAAAAAGTAGCTAAAAAGTGCTAAAAAGGACAATTTAAACGGATTAGGTTGCGCCTTTTAAGGAACCAAACACCCCTCTGGGGGCTCTGCCCTATTTCTGGGAAGGCTAAACCTCGCGGCAAAAGGAATCATCGGGTAAACACAAGATTGGTAGGTAGTCGGTCTCTCGGCAGTGTTAGCGGTAGTTCCTCTCCTTACTAACTTATATTATATATATATATCATAAAGTTATATATATATATTATATATTATATTATTATATAATATATATATTTATATATTATGCTATATTATATTATATACTATTATACAATAATAATAATAATAATAATAATCTATAATAATAATAATAATAATAATAATAAGTAAATCAATATAATAATATAATAAGTATAATTAATAATAATTAATAATAATAAAAATAATAATCAAAGTAGCAATAAATAATAAATGAATAATGATAACTCTTTAGCTTTTTTGAGATTGAAGAAAGTATTCCCAATTGCTTGCGGTCTTGCGTCGTTTACAAATACTGTACAATTGCGCCGACTGTCAATGTCGACTATTGTAAGTCAACCAGCTATAAGCTTGAGATGAGAGGCTTAGCACATGGGCATTTCCTCTCGTGCTATAATGTTCCTACTTTGCTGCAACCAGAGAATTCAGCTATGCAGATATCATTCCGAACTCTACTAAACATTCTAATTAGCTCCTCTCAATCAACCTTGTACTATCCTCCAACCATGCTTCTGCTGACGAAGAACTTAAAAATTTTGAGAGTCCTTTACGTGAAAAAACACTTAACCAACGAGCTTAATATTTATAAAATCTTCTTCTTTTGCGCACTGGATCCAAGATTGCTTGATCTGTTTTCTTTTTCTTTCTTTTTTTCTCTCTTTTTTTCTTTCTTTTTATTTATTTTATTTATTGTATTTTCTATCCTGATTACCATAATATACTATATTTATAATATATATATATTATATATACTTATATATATATATATATTATTATATATATAGATATATATATATATATATATATTATACTATATTATATATATATATATATATATATGATATAGTATTATATATAACTATAGTATGATTTACCTCAAAACCGCGACAGATTAACAACATATGATATATATATAGTATATAGTATAATAGTATACTAATATTATATATATATATGATAGTTATAATATATATAGTAGCTAAATATACCTAGTATAATATAATATTTTCGAAATCCCGAATAGTGATTTGATCTCATTCTTATATATATATATATACAGGGGCGTAGGCAGGGGGGGCAGGGGGGGCAGCTTGCCCCCCCCTAAATCGTTGGCGAAATAAAAATACGAACGCGTTATAATTGCTTTGCTCGCGCACGGGACGCGCACGTTTTTTAAGGATTAGTAGTAGAAAAACTGAAAAAAATACATCAATCGATAGATAACGAAGGGGGTAGATCTACTAATTAATGAATCTTTATTATATTTATTTTTTCTAAAGTTTAGATGTGTTTTTCGTTTTCATATTGGGTTAAAGTCAACTAGTTTGTTCTTTTATACAGCTGGATTCCTTCTGACATGTATTCTCCGCTAGAACTTTCAGTATGTTGGATAAGCACCAACATTTGGCGGCCGCTGCCCAGAGCGTTAATCAATCACGTGAAAGGCCGTACCCGTTGATATTCAGCTACAACACACACATTAAAAACAATTGCAGAACAATAAAAGAAATATTACAGCAATTTTGAAGACGAAATAATTTATCATATATATATATATATATATATATAATTAGTATATATATATATATATATTATATATATAATAGTATATATATATATATTATAAATATTGTTATATATATATATATATTATTAAATGTTAATATATATATATTATTTTTATATATATACTATATACTATATATATTATACTTATATATATAAATATATATAGTATATATATACATATATATATATATTTATATATATATATAATATATTATATATATATTAGTATGATATATATATAATTATAATAATTTAATTAAAATTAATATATCATATATATATATATAGTATATGATATTAATATACTCATATATATATATATATTATATATATATATATAAATATATCTATAGTATATTATATACTAATATATATATATATACATTATATATATAAGTATATAGTATATATTATATATAGTATTATATATATTACTATGATATATATAGTTGGTCAGCCTCTTACCGAAGAGCCCACAATCATTATCTCAAAAACTTACAGCAAACAGTTAGCAGGAAAAAGGAATACATTGCTGGAATGCTGGTCAATTTTAGTGGGAAAATGCAAAAAAAAAAAAAATAAAAAAAAAAAAAAAAAAAAAAACATATATCTCAAAAACTACACATATCTACAGCGACAAGGAATGACATTTTTGGAATACCGTCGTAAACATTTTGGATAGGAAAATGTAAAAAAAGAATAAAAAATAAAAAAATTATTGTTAATAATTATAGTAATATGTTAGGGAAGGGCCTATGTTTAAGACCTTTTTTAGTTGGTACTCGTAAAATAACATAGACTTTCTTATTAATTTTGACGTTTTTTTTTTAACTAAAGGAATACCCAAGGAGGTATACGCACCGATGGCAGGATCGGGGTCTCTCGGCCTTCCGGGGCGAACGTACGGGGTAGGACTATTTCCCACCCTCCGGGGAGGAGTCGTCCGGACCCCGCGGCTGCTTTTGGTATTTGGGTTGTCGCGGGGGTTCTCCGCCCCTCCCCCTACAGGGGTATGGAAAACGTCCCCGCCTGTGTTTCCCCGTCGCTCGAGCCCCCTAAATTGCCGGGTAATACCTTTACCAAAATATATTATATGTATTATGTCCCAGCACGCCGCAAAAAAAATAGCCATTTTTATTGTTTAATTTTTTTTTTAATTTTTTTTTTTTACATTTCGAAAAAATTTTACAAGGATTCAAAAATGTATTTCATTTCACTGTAGCTTTTTTAGTTTTTTGAGATATGTTTTTTGTTTTTTTTTTTTTTTTTTTTTTTTTTTTTTTTTTTTTTTTTACAAGTTCCTCGGTAAAAATTTTGCCAGGATTCCAGCATGTAATCCTTTTCCCCGGTTAGATCTGTTGTAGTTTTTGTGAGGATATGGTTATTGGGCTCTTCTAGAGGCCTGGGCCTTATATATATATGAAGTATAAGTTATATATATATATAACATACTATATACTATAGTATTAATATATTATATAGGGTATATATTATATACTATATATAGTATACTATATTTATTAGTATGTAGTATGATATATATTATATATATTATTATAAATATATATATATAAGTATAAGTATATATATTATGTATAAATATATATTTTATACTTTATATAGTATATATATATATAGTATCATATATATAGTTATATATATCTATATATCGTAATATATATATATAGTATGACTATATATATCATATATATATCCATATACTATATATAAATACCTTCATATATGATATATATATATATATATAAGTATATATATATGATATATATAGTATTTAATATAATATATATATAATAGTATATATTATATATATATTATATATATATATATACTATAGTATATAATAAATTCACTTAAACAATTACAATTACAATTTCATTCAGCTTGTAGCTTTTATTAATTAAGCAATATTTAGTAATTATAATAATGGAAATTGAAAAGTCAATATAAAAATTTAAATAGTTTACCTTAAAAAGAACACAAAAGTTAAAGAAAATTTATTTTAAGGTTAACTAAAAAAGATTGCTTAAATTCGTATTTTTATTGGTTGGAATTAGGGTTGGCTGAACACAGGATTTTTCCGCATCGCACCCCATACCGCACCGCAACGCACCTGAACACTAGAACTGTGTGCCGCACGGCACTGATACATTAGAATTGTGTGCAGCACCGCACCGCACCGCACCGCACCGCACAGCACCAAAATGAGCGGACCACCACCGCATCGCGCCGCACCGCACAACACCCCACCACACCGCACTACACACGGTGCGTCAGCCAACCCTAACTGGAACCTATTGCAATAATTGCAGATAGATAGACGTGAGCTATTGCGGGCAGAGCTATTTAGTTACATTCAAATTTCAAAATATATCCGCGCTCTCGCTAAAATTTGCTGCTTCAAAAAGCAAAAAACATTGTTGTAAGCTTTAACTATAATAATAATAATAATAATAATAATAATAATAATAATAATAATAATAATAATAATAATAATAATAATAATAATAATAATAATAATAATAATAATAATAATAATAATAATAATAATAATAATAATAATAATAATAATAATAATAATAATAATAATAATTAATAATAATAATAATAATAATAATAATAATAATAATAATAATAATAATATCATAATCATCAATGCTATAATAATAATATAATAATAATGAATAAATAATAATAATAATAATAATAATAATAATAATAATAATAATAATAATAATAATAATAATAATAATAATAATAATAATATTAATAATCTACAACTAAACTCATCTGTTCCATCTATTTATTACTTAATCCTACCGACTATCCTAAACTCCCTGACAATCTAAACTCGAAAACAGAACATTTTCTCATCACTTCATTTATCTGAAATTATTATTCTATGCCAGTGAGTTCAATGTTCAGCTTCGCGAATGGCCTTCCTCTGATTCTCAATATACAACTGGTCAACTCGCTTACCATTTTTCTATTCATTATAATTACGTGTGGATGGTGCAGATTCCTACCCGTATCCCTGACCTTTTTGAAGATGAACCTACTATTCTTGACCTTTTCTTAACTTTTAATCCTTCCCCTCCTTATTCTGCTAGACTCTTTCTTACTCGGAGTTCCTCCTTTTACTTTATCTCTGTGTCCTGCTTTATCTCTTCAAGTCCTCCGCAGGAAAGGTCTCGTCGCCTGCGACGAGTAATCGTTTTTGGTAATTCGGTGTTGCTAACTTGTAGGACTTGTGATCGTACTACTTTGATTTCTCTTGGATTGCTAATTCAGAAGGTGGTGTCACAATGAGCGTGCAGAACGCATAACGGAAGTGATATTCTCTGGCATGAAGGTGTGCATTCAATACTCTCTCCCTTGAACTAAAACTAATAAACCTTGGTTTAACTCAGCTTGTTCTTGTACTATTTATCGCAGGGACGCTGCCTTCAGGAATTACCTTTGTCTTGAAACTCCAGAAACTCATGCGATTTATATTTCATTCCGCAGTCATGAAAAATCTATTCTCCGTTATACTAAAAAGACTCCCCCCCCCCCTAAAAAAATATAATGATCTTTCCGGATTCTCTTCCTCCCACTCTTTCCTGCATATTGAAAAAAAAAATCAACTCTTAACTTTGCTTCTTCTTCCTTCCTCACTATTGGACCTTCCGATTGCACAGCTACCGTTTTACCTTCCGTTAAGGCTGAACTCGTAGCTCAAATCTTTGTCTCTAATTCCAATGTAGTTGTTTCCGGAGCAGCAGCTCCTTCACTACCCTTCAATTCATTTATACTTAAAATTGTACTCTCTGAGCTTAACTCTAGGACCCCGTATGATCCTGGTGGGGCCCCTCCTGTGGTTCTTAAATCTTAATCTTCCGAGCCTGCAATCTGCATTGCTATATTATTTCGTCCTTTTCACTTCAACTTTCCCTCATTGATAGAAACGTGAGCTCATTCAATTAACCAGGAAGGTAAAGAAAGAAAACACACACACACCTACACACCTACACACACACACACACACACACCAGCATATATTATTATATATATATATAATAAGTAACTATAATATATATACGTTATATATACGTATAATATTATATATATCTATAATATATTACTATGTATATATATATACATTTATATATATATATATATTATATATATATTATATAATATTTATATATTATATATATATATATATATATATATATGGTATATTGATATATAGGATAATAATATATATATAATATATATATACTATTAGTGATATATATATATATATATATATATTATACCTTGATATATATAGCTATAGTATATATAGTTATATATGTATTAATTTACTATATATTCTATATTAAGTTTTAAATCTAAATTTATTACTTAATATATATATATATAGTTATATAGTGTATGACATATTAACTATTATACTTGTCACATTTAAGGTAGGATAGGTATATATATATGTATATAGTAGCATCATATATAGATATTGTAATATATATAGTATATATATATAGTATTAGATATATAACTATAGTAATAATGTATTATTAGGAAGCACAGCGACATATAATATATATATTATATATATATATATATTATAGGCCCCTGGACATCCCTTATTGGGTGTTTCATGTCATCTCCATAAACCGAGTGGTCTCCACTGGACGGATCCACAGGTCTCTCAGAGAGGAAATCTGAGTATTCTGTAGGAAGTGAGTGGGGGGCACCTCAGAAAGTGGTGATCAACTGTTTCAGCCCCTGTTAGGTATCTGCGACAGATTGGTGATGTAACGTCCTGTAGTAGAAACCTGTGTTTGTACTCTTGGAGATCCGGGTGATGACCGGATCTCAATCTTGAGAGTGAGATTTGAATCTTTCGTGGGAGTGTTTTTTTGTGTTGCATATATTTCAGGGGGGCGTGAGTTTATGAGGTGATTTAGAAGGCGATTGTCGAGGTATTGCTGTGTAAAGTGTGCGTGAATATGTTTTGAGAGAGATGTGTTGTTTAGAGGAGGGGTGATGTTTCTAAAGAGTTCGCCGTAGTAGAGGGCAGCTGAGGAGGGAGAAAATTTTAAACGATGCATTGTGTGATCTTTTATGTAGTTGTGGCATGGGTGGGTCGGATCGAGAGCTTTGGCATAGAATTGTATTCCTATCATATCCAAATAGTCCTGAACGGGGAGGATTTTTGTTTCCTCCTGCAGATGCTGGATTGGAGTAGTTTTCAGAAAGCCCATGATAGTTCGAAAGGCAGTATTTTGTATTCTTTGCATTTTGATTCTATTGGTAGATGAGTTTTGAAGGTACTAGACTGTTGATTCATGGTTGATTATAGTTCTTGAGAATTGTTTGTATGTAGTTGTCAGTGTGGTTGATTCACTGCTGAAGCTGTGTTGAGATAGAGTTCGTAGGATATTTAATTTTCTGTTTGTTGTGCTTATGATCTTTTGAATGTGAGGTGTAAAGGTAAAATGGGTGTCAAAGGTTATACCAAATATTTTGGGTGTTTTGCTTAAGAAGATGAGAGAGTTATTTAGAGTTACTTGCGGGTTTAATAATGATTGGTATCTGCCAGTGTTAATAAAGGTTATTAATGAATTCTCGACAGAAGCTGACATTCTATTGGAAGACAACCATGCTTCAAGACGATTTAGGTAAGTCTGAGTATGATTTGTAGCTATGGATACTGAGGGGTCAGATATGGTTATGATTATATCATCTGCATAGGTTATAAGTTCCGAATTAGGAGGTTGGGTATGGATGTCAGCTGTAAATAGGTCAAACAAAAAAAAACATATTCTTTACTATTATTCTTTATATTAATGGAAGAAATTACCTAATGGATAAAATCCTCGGCTTTATCCTTACATTTCTGTCATAAAGTTCAAAACCTAAGCAATAATTGAACAAAGAACTAATTTTTCCATTCACTTTTTCAATTATTATTAAACTTTATAAACTGATTCAATACCTTTTATGTTTACTTCTACCTTCACAGATCCTTTCTACCCAATAAAACAAAACCACGCCCGAAGAATCATCCATAAAACAATCCCAAAACAACTGAAATGAAAAGTTAAACCGATAACTTTTCTCAAATGAAAGTGAAATTTTTACAACAAGGGAAATATCTAAGTAATATTCAGTGAATGTATTTTTATTAAAATTTGTTTACATATCACAAAGATAATTACAGATTCGAGTTCACACACACAGCATTAAAGGTTTTAAAGTTAAATAATTTTTAAGCACAGATACTGAAGCATTCTTTTACAAAATAATTCATATATATATATATATATATATATATATATATATATATATATATATATATATATATATATATTATATATATATATATATATATATAATACTATATATATATAGTATATATATATATATATATATTATATATATATATATAATATATTACCACTTACATATTAATATTACACACATTTTAAAGATGCAGTGGATATTATTATTATTATTATTATTATTATTATTATTATTATTATTATTATTATTATTATTATTATTATTATTATTATTATTATTATTATTATTAAAATTATTATTATTATTAAAATTATTATTATTATTATTATTATTATTATTATTATTATTATTATTATTATTATTATTATTATTATTATTATTATTATTATTTAAAATAATTTTGAGGAGCGCAAACACAAAAAAAATTACATAAAGATGCAATATATTATTATTATTATTATTATTATTATTATTATTATTATTATTATTATTATTATTATTATTATTATTATTATTATTATTATTATTATTAATATAGTAAGTAGTTATGAACATAAATCTTTATCAGATAGTAAATTTCGCTATTATTATTATTATTATTATTATTATTATTATTATTATTATTATTATTATTATTATTATTATTATTATTATTATTA
>JABUQX010051572.1:17500-20000 GCA_015478945.1 Trachelipus rathkii | reverse complement strand
TCATATATATTCTTAAAAACTATTAATGCATACAGTTAAAACTGGATACATTGCTGGAAGCTGGTCCAATGCTAGTCCAGAAAAGTAAAAAAAAAAAAAATAATAAAAAAAAATAATTATATTCAAAAACTACAATAGCTACAGCGAAAAGGATACATTTTTGAATCTCTATCCTTTAACTATAAAGAAATGTAAAAAATAAAAAAATTAAAAAAAATTATTGTTATAATTTATAGTAATATGATTAGAAGGCCTATTTAGAGGACCTTTTATTGGTTCTCGTTAAAATAATACATTTTTCTATTTAAAATTTTTTTTTTGTTTTTACTAAAGAATACCCAAGGTTATACCGCCCCGATGGCAGGAGTCGAGGTCTCTCGGCCTTCCGGGAAACTACGGGTAGGATTATTTCCCCCCTCCGGGGAGTCTCCGGAACCCCGCTCTTTGGTATTTGGGTGGCGCGGGGGGTCCTCCGCCCCTCCCCTACGGGTATGGAAAACATTCCCCCCCTATGTTCCCCGTCGGCTCGAGCCCCTAGTGTGCCTATAAAGCAAAAATTTTTTTATTTTTTTTACATTTTTCCTATGTGAAATTTACGAGGATTCCAAAAATGTATTCCTTTCGCTGTAGCTATTGTAATTTTTGGATGATAATATTTTTTTTTTTTTTTTTTTAATTTTTTTTTTACACTTTTCTGGACAGCTTGGACCAGCATTCACCAATGTATTCGTTTTTACTGTTAGCCATTTAATAGTTTTTAAGATAACATATGACGGCTATCCAGACGCTGGCCTATATATAATATAAGGCTGCGGATGTCGGCAGTCCGGGAGTTCGTGGAGTCGAGTCGTGGAGTCGTGCAATTTCCCGGAAGTCGGAGTCGGGAGTCGGAGTCGAAACTCTGTGGCAAGTGAGTCGCGAGTCGGAGTCGGGTCGAAGATTCCTGTGTTAAGTGGAGTCGGCAGTCGGAGTCGGAGTCTGAAAATTTAGAACTATTATGATTATATATTATTATTATTATTATTATTATTATTATTATATATTATTATTATTATTATTATTATTATTATTTATTATTATTTATTATTATTTTTATTATTATTATTATTATTATTATTATATTATTATTATTATTATTATTATTATTATTATTATTATTATTATTATTATTATTATTATTATTATTATTATTATTATTATTATTATTATTATTATTATTATTATTATAAAAGTTTTTGATTTTATTTCCAAAATTCTAAATATTTATTTTTGTACATATTTTAATTTCCTTAAAATAATCTTAGAAAATAGAAAATAATATACAGGAGAAGAAGAAAATATATTTACATAGATTTCCCGACGCGTTTCGTCTCTATACTTGAGACATCTTCAGAGGATTATTTCTTGTAAGCGAATGAGTCTTTAAATTGATATATAATAAGCAGATCAAATAATATTGAGTCTGACTGATAAATACATAAAATTTTATTATGTTAATGTCTTGTCTGCGTGTTTTGATGTAGAAGGCCTCCGCAATTTTAAGTTTCTGGACTTCACACGATCCGTATAATATTGTGGCGTTTAGAAATATTACTAATAGTTGATTGACCATGTGCCATATTGAAATGTTCAAAGATTTTGCTGGGACTGTAGAGGATGTTGATAGGCCCTGTCGACAATCTATTCTTCGTGTAACCAATATATGTCGACGTACAGTCTAACTCAGGGCAGTTAAATTGGTACACAACGTGATGGTTGTCGGTCAAAGCATCTCTTGTGCTAAAGGAAGATGACAGTTGTTTGGACTTATGGTATAGTCTGACTTTAATTTTTGAGGTGTCTTTAGTTTTGAGGTGAGAATTCAAAATATTACGAAGGCACTTCTCTTCCTTATTGACAAATAGCATTGGAAGTTTTGAAGAAGAAATTTAATCGATTTTTCTGATTATTTACTTTCTTATATATTATAATTTTGTAAGGGTTTTATTAATTAAATTTTAACTGAATATTGTGGACGGTCACAGTATTAAATTTTACTTAATGCGGCAAATTTCTTCATCAAAAGTTTTCTAAGTTGAACATAGGTTGTATATGCTCTGTAAACCAAAATTTTTACGACAGATTCCTTTTAAATAGTCGTGTAATAGGATCCATCAGTTATATACAGACCATTACAATGTGTTTGGACATGTATGCCTGTAAGATAATGAAGCCGTCAGAATTAACATGGATTTTGATGTCTAAAAAAACAGATAGCATTATTACCTTAAGTTTCGTATCGTGAATTTTAAGCATGACAACTCTTGAATTTTATTGATGAACTGATGTATATGATCTATGTTATTAAAAATAGTGAGAGTGTCGTCGACATACCTTATGTAAAATACGGGGTTAAAGTTGTTTGTTCACGAAGGATTTTGTTTTTTCCATTTGGAAACATTATAGAAAGTCAGCAAATTAGGTCCAAAGTGGTGAGCCCATCGCACTCCATCAGTTTTGT
>JABUQX010051571.1:80000-98834 GCA_015478945.1 Trachelipus rathkii | reverse complement strand
ATTTTGGTAGGCCCTATGTTTTGCCATCCTTTAGGATATTGGTAATCAAATTCTGCATACTTAATTGATTTTATAATTCTTGCTTAGTAAACTGCATATATATATATATAACTATTTTATATAATATATACATATTAATAATTATATTTATATATATAATAATATATTATATATTAATATTAATATATATACTTAATATAATATATAATAATATAAAAAATAGTACAGTTAAAGCTAAAATTTAATGTATGTTCTGTGTGATATCTGTGGGACTGTAAGAGTTGAATATGTTAATAGATGCCCTGCTTGTGATTTGAATGCAGAGAATGTTTGTTAAGGAAGGAAATTGCAAGACTGAGTGAAAATGTAAATGAATTCAAGCAGAAGATTTGAGGGTTGAGAAAGGAGGAAGTGTTTAGGAAAAAAAGTTAGTAGGAATGTCAAGGAGGGAGCCGGATATAGGGGTAGACAGGAGAATAGTGATCACCTAGCGGAAAGATGAGAGGAAAAGATAAAATGTAGGATATATATTTAGGTCTGCAGATGAAATAGATTTTAAACATAGAGAATAATGATTTAAAGATGAGGATCTCAAAGTCGAGTCAGCCTTTGACCTGCATAAAGTTCGATGTCTTCCAGATGGGAGGGAATCAAGAGAGTGCCAATGTAATGTGGAGTTTCTAAGGGAAGACGATAAATTGCTAATTGGAGACTCTATTATACGATACCTAGATAGGACTTTCAAAACTAAGAATAAAAAAGAAACGATGAGAGTATGTTATCCAGGTCCAGAGTGATTGGAATCGGATAGATAGATAGAGAGATTTGATTCTACAAATTGATTCAAGGATTGGCATGTCGGACAAAATGATATAGGGCATTAGAAGCAGAAAAATTAATAGCCAGATTATAGGAGATGATTCAGAAGATGAAAGCTAGGGAAAGAAGTGCATGATTTCGGGATTTACCTAGTAGTGCAGGTTCAGGAATGGGAGTAGTGGCTTTAGTTAATGAAAAGCTTAGAAATTATGTTTTCAGAAATATAGTTTTTGAATTGTGGGAGAGAATTTCTGGATAAATCTTTTTGCAGCAGATGGATTCACTTGAGATCATAAAGGTGTTGAAGCTTTTCAGTACCAGTTTGGAAATTGTTTAGCAAAAAACCAGTAAGTTGGGAGGTGGGGCTAAATCTGGATTGCAAATAATAGCAAGCAGGTAAACTGGTAATAGGCGGAGATAAATAAAAGCAGTGTTACAGGTTAAATAATAGATAGCAATAAAAATAACACCTTTTCGAGAATAAAATGTCACAAAATGCATAGGCCTTAGAAATAAAAAGATGAGCTTGATTAGTTATACCATAAATGAGAATCTAGAGATATGCATAACTGATGGCAGGGGTAATGAGATATAATGGAGACCCTTTCAGATATAAAATAGAGATATTCACTTATTGTATACCAACGCTAGAGGAAAGAAGGGTGGTGGTGTGGCGCTTTATGTTAAAAGCAATATTCAATCTGTACTAATGACTGACTTTTAAAATTAATCACGGATATTGAATCAGTGTGGGTAGATAACCTTATATACAATAAATCATATAAAATGGGCATTTATAGACCTCCTGGCCAGATCCAGAATTAGATGCTGAAATCGTGAAAAGAAATTGAGACAGCAGGCCACAGTAATAAAAAAGTAGTAGTCATAATAGGTGAATTTATTTTTCCTGGATTCATTGGATGTCCTTTCTAATATGGACCGTAGTAGTCGCATTCATAATTTGTATACTGATAACTTTTTTACCCGGATGCTCCAAGAACCCACAAGATACGCATGCAACTATTAGACTTAATATTAACGAATGATGAAAAGATTGGTGGATGAAGTTAGAGTTGAGGAGAATTCTAGGACTTAGTGACCATAATATAAATAATTTTAATCATCTAATTGATATCTGGCCCAAGTTGCAAGTTAATAAGGAAAAAGATCTTAGAGTTCCGAAATGGCGATTTTAACCAAATTTCGAGACTATGCTTAGTAAAACTAACTGGGATAAAGAGTTTAACAAGAATAACTTCTTTAGTTTTACATATGTTTTTAAACAAATTTCTAAATATATTATCAGCATGTTTTAAAGATAAACCCATTAGGGTGGCGAAGAGAAAAACCTGTTTGGTGGAATAATAATAAGAGAGAAAATTAAGAAAAGTTAGATTTTTTAAAATATGACAAGGTAGTAATAGGGAAGATGATTTAGAAAAATAATAGAAAAATAGAAATAAAAATAACACCAGCCAATAAGAAAGGCAAAGAGAGCAGGCAGAAATTTAAGTAGCCAAGGAATAGTAATGAAGAACCTGAAAAGTTGATAGCTTCTTATAAATTTAAAAGTAAGATAGGACAATTGGGCCAATTTAAAAAATTGAATTGATGAAAATTTAGTGGATTCAGATAAGGAGTTGGTCAACATTGTCAATGCTTATTTTGCTTCAATAATATCATAAGATCATCAATAATAGTTCCAGAGACTAATGTTCTTGTATGCATGTAACAAATAGACGTACAAGAACTTTTGAATTTGATTGAAAAAATTAAACGTCTATTAGATACATATTGATCCAGAGTAAGCGGCAGGCCCTTGATGTATATATGGATAGGAATTCTGAAAGAGGTACTTACAGCATGCAAAAGGCACTGTATTTGATTTTTACGATCATATAACATTTGTGAGGTACCCAGATGAATGGAAAAACAGGCATATGTTTGCCGATTTATTAAGAATAGTAGTAAGGGAAAGATTGGAAATTATAGCCAGTTAGCTTAACATCTTCTGGTTGTAAAAAGGTTCTGGAAAAGTTACGAAAGGTCATATAGAGAAAATTATAGAATAACAAGATTGTATGACTCCCAGCATGTTTCAGAAAGGTAGGTTATGTCAGACAAACTTTTTAGAATTTACAACATTACTGACCGCATTGACCGAGGAGATCCAGTTGATCATTGTATATTTAGACTTAGTAAAGCTTTTGATAAGGTGACCCCACCCCATTAAAAAAAAAAAAGGGCTGAATGAAAAAGTTATTCAATGTGTAGTAGTTTTCATCGGTCCCTTTCGAATGAAAGTTGGTACTTACGAAATTTAAACACTCTGTACAAAATTTTGGAATAAAATCATCATGGAAATCGGAAGAGTGGTGTCCCACAAGGTTCAGTGCGGGCCACTATTGTTCCTCAATATATAAAATGATTTAGACCAGGGTCTTAAATGCAAGGTTCAAGTTTTGCAATGATAAACTAAATGCCACCTCAGTTAGGAATTGGAAGGATGCATAAAGATTCAAAATGATTGATTAAACTTCTTGGGTGGCAAGATATGCAAATGAATTTTAATAGTAAAAAAGTGTAAGGTTCATTCACCTAGGTTACTCAAATAAAAGTGTAAACTATGACATGAATGGAGTGGCTTGAGTCTGGACCAAAGAAAAAAAGATTGAGGATGTGAGTATAAGCAGTAATTTGAAAGTAGCTAATCAATGTTTGGAAGCTAGAAATAAACCTAAAATGGTTATGATAAAATCGCAATGTTGTTTCCAAGAAATAATAATAAGAAACTTATAAATAAGTTGTACCGAGTAATAGGTATTGTGCACAGTTTGGGCCCCTATTTTAAAGAAAAAACTTAGATTATGCTTAAGAAAGTGAACGATAGAGCCGAACAAGGATGATTCTGGTTTGAGGGTAAGAAGTATGAGGAGAGGCTGAAGGAGTTAGAATGTTTTCTGTAGAAAGTATTTCTCAGAGGGGACATGAACAAGTCTACAAAAATATTTTACATCATTGATAACATAGAGGCCAAATTAAATTGTTCATAAGATAGGAACATGGGACAGGTGACCAAGGGGGATATAAGAAAATTAAGAAGAAAGCATGCCATCTTGATATAAGGAAAGCATGCATTCATAATAGGGGTTGTTAAATTGATAAGTCTGCCAGAGGAGGTGTTGAGTTTGACTTCGATTGCAACATTAAGAAAACGGTAGATTCGTTTCATGATGGTTGGGATCATATAATATATTGACGAAGCCAACATTCGGCAAGGTTTTTATTATAGCAAGATTTATTTGTTAGATGCAGTCGGACCACTACAGTTATTAAGCATGTGATGGTTTGGTATCATATTTATATATCACTATTTTTACCTAAGCCAAATTCATACATTTGGTTTCAAGCCAAATTGGTACATCTTGGTTCCTTTGTGGATGTGATTAGTTATATTTGATTAACTGGTGACAGTGTCCATAGGCCCATGTGGGTTTTCATTGCTCTTTATTCCTAATGTCCAAATGAATACATTCTACTTTTTCTGTATAATATATATATATATATAATATATAATATATATATATATATATATATTTTGAATTAGATTCCCCAATTTCTGAATAAAGTTTTTGAATATTGGTAATCAAAATTCACATAGTGCTAATTAAATTTTGTTTATAATTTTGCTTGGAAAATGCATAATATAATATATAGTATATATATATATATATATATATATATATAATAAATATATATAATATAAGTATATATATAATAATATATTTATATGGGAAGGTTTAAATTTTGGAATGAGCCATTCAAAGGCAAATGCAACCTAAATTTTGTGGTTTCAAACATCTATTTTCTTATGAAATAGAGCAAAGGATCACAAAAGTAATCCTACAAACCTACAAACTATTGAAGACAGTTCCCGTCACAAACCAAACTGATTTACTATTTTCGAGTAGACCCATATGGCTTCACTGTCTCTATATTTCATGTTATCATTAAAATATCCCCTAAATTTATGTAAGCCTGTTTCTCCCCCCTTTCTTTACCTAGCCTATCTTCACAACACTTTAAAACATTAAAAAATCAATGTTAATTTTAAAAATCTCATTACAAAAATGTGCATACCGTGATTTAAATGCTCCAAAACATCTTCATTAACCAATCAAACTAAAAAAAAAAAAATTAATATATGCCTACAGCCCCAAGATTAATCCGCCATATTTGGTTATTATTTCATGTAAGTTTTTTTTAACCGAAAAAGAAGAAAAGCAGGAAAGAAGGTCAAAAATTGCTGAGTTGCGTTGAAGAAAAAATATTTATAAAAACTTAGAAATTTGTGAAAGTTAGAATTATGATTGATTTCTTGTAAAATTATAATAAATATTAGATAAGCAAAAACTTTTGATTAAGGTTTGTCCCACTAAAAGCTATGCCAAAAAGTTATCGGCAATGGGTATAGGTGAGTGTACATGTTGATAAAGAGAAGACAGTGTTGTACAACTAAAATGCATTTTTTTTTTTTTTTTTTTTTTTTTTATTTTTTTTTACAGATCGCCACCACTCACTGATGGGCCCCTCAAGCAGGGCGGGAAATCATGGAAATACTGAATAGCTGAAGAGTGGTGTTCCACAGGGTTCAGTTCTGGGGCCAAACTATTGTTCCTCGATAATATTATATATATATAAACATGTATGGATCATTTATATATATAAATAATATTTAATTGTTATTATTTATATTATATATATATATAATATATATGATATATAATATATCTAATATTATATAAATAATATAATATATATATATATATATATAATTATATATGAAAAACATTTGGCAAAATATATATTATTTAAACGATGTATTAAAACTTTAGATGCATAATTAAAATCCTTAAAACTTAAAACAGCAAGCAGGTAAGCAAATATAAAATGAAACTTCTAAAAAAAAAAGTTTCATCCTTATTTTTTTAATTTCCGACTTAATGGTGGGGGGCGGTTCAGTCTTAAGATTTATATAAATGGAACATTTTAAGAAAAGTTTTAAATTACATCGTTTAACAATTTGTTTAGGGCATGGTTTTTAATTATATCATAAAAACAAAATCCGAAAATAGCAATATACAATATATATATATATAATATAATATATATAATATATATATATATATATATATATTATATTAATATTAAAATATATATAATAATATATATTATATATATATAATATAGTATATTATTATAATTATATATATATAATATATATATATAATATTGAATATATATTATAAATATATATATATAAAAATTTATACCAGGGACTTAAATGTAAGGTTTTCTAAGTTGCAGATGATTCAAGTGGCTACCTCAGTCAGGAAAAGTGAATATAAAGATGCAAAATGATCTTGATAAAACTTTTTATTATAATTTTTAATAATAAAAATATATTAGTTAATCATTATAAAATTATCATATTATTACTTAAGTATTCTAATAAAAATTAATTATAAAAAATTATTAAAATGAAAAAAAGTCTAAAAACATAAAAATTTATGCAAGAAGGATGCGTGATTGATGCTTATGCTATGGCAACAATAATCATACGTCATAAAAAGTAGCTTTGAATCCCTTTGATGAGAGCAAAACAAAACAAACTCATTCTGTCTGATTCTTCTAAATTGGTATCATATGTCTTTTAGATATGTTATTTCCAATCTACGGTGATTCAGGTAAAATAATTAATTTATTAAATAATACAATATTAATACTGTTGAGACTGAAACCTGCTCAAAATATTCTAAAAGACTAACAGTTTAGAAAGATTAACTTCTTTCGTCATTCTTGCCAATTGTTAGCCTTTGTGTTTGCTAGTGGTAAAACTTAGGACCCTTATAGTTGAATTCAGTGGTAAGTTATTTGGGTTGGGGATATTCTATAACAAGAATTTTGAATCATGTGTTTAAATGGGTAAGTGAAAAAATCATTATTTTATTACAAACAAATTATTTTATTCTTGGGTGAGCAGATAAGTGACAAATGAATTTTAATAGTAAAATGTGTAAGGTGAGTCTTTGGACCAAGAAAAAGATTTAGGTGTGATTAAAAGCAGTAATTTGAAAGTAGCTAATCAGTGTTTGGAAGCAAGGAATAAAGCTAATAAGATCCTAGATATAATAAATCGAAATGTCGTTTACAAGAGGAAGGAAGTTATAGGTAAACTGTATAATATCTATGTTAGGACAGTTATTAGAGTTTTGCACAAGTTGTGGCCCCCTTATTAAGGAGGACAGCTTTCTGGAAGAGTGCAACGTAAAGCAACAGGTATGATTTCTAGTTTATGGTAAGAAGCTTATGAGGAGAGCTGAACGAAGTAAGCAATTTTTCTGGAGAAAATTCCCATTTTTCCAGTTGGGCACTGTATACCATAATCTACTAAAATATTAACCATCTATTATAATACAACAAAACTCATATAGTAGACCACGGAAAGAAGGAGGGGGGAGGTAAGGAATATAAAGGCAGAATGCCATTTTGAATATAAAAACATTCATTCAGTAATAAGTTTGTTAATTTTTTGAAATGTTCTCCTCCGTTCTTATCATTTCACATTAATTTCATCTATACCTGCAATACCATTCTCAACTTTCTCACTGCACTATATTCCTCCTCTATCTATGACCTCATCCCTTAAAATCCTATTCCTCTTGCACATCAACCACAACAAACATGCATTACCACCCTCAGTATCTGCCAATGTTATGGACGTTTCAAGTTGTTTCCCTCCACATCCCCCTCACACCATATTCATCAATACGAAAGCACCATCCCTATTCATTGTTCTAAGCAAATCCCCGCTTATTCTCATTCTAATTTACCGCATTCCTTCCAGAGATTTCCTATTCCCGTCTAAAGTCCCAACTCATTCCTCATCCAACTGTTCATTTACCTTTTTCCTCCTACAATATAGCATATTTTTGTTTCCTTTTTTTCCTACTTTAATGGAATTTTTACATCTTTCTTCCGAAACCTCATCATTGGCTGGCTTTTTAATACCATTCAAACCACGCTCTCTTTTCACTTTAACAGCGCATCACCTCTTCTTCCACCATCACTGTAAACATTCTTACTCCTTACTTTAGCACATCCACATACTGCTCTTGCTCTACTAGCAACCGCTTCCTTCATTTTGCTTCCAGATTTGTCACTTTCAATTTTCACATTCAACCTATTTACTTGCGAGCGCTCTTTAAATTACTTATTCTTATTTCTTTGTTTAACATCTCACTATTAATTCTACCCACTTCCTCCTTATCACCTCACCATCTCCATCCAAGCCCCCACTAACTTAATTTTTCCTGAAACAACATAATGTTCCGTTTAACCCCATTCCTAAACCCCCTCACAGATTTAACATCTCCAAACACATACTTCGACATCTCCTTCTCACCAATTAAATCAATCATACTTTTCACTTTGATACCGTCTCTACCTACATTCAAGTCTAGTATACTACAGTGATGGAATACTCTCTTGTGTTAAAAGAAGATTACTTACACATACCTCTCTTTCACAGAAATCAATTCACCTTCCTACTAAAATCATTTCTCCCCACACCCCAAAAACCCGTTTTACCATCCCTTTTTTGATCACCTATCCAACCATTTGGGTCACCCAACACCAATCAATCTGAACTCCTACTCACCCCATCCAAAACATCATTCAGATGTATCCCAAAAAACGCCACTCTCTCAATATACCCTAGACTGGCCAATTGTCACAACCACATATACCTGACCTTTTCAAACTTAAAGTTAACCTTTAGAATTCTGTCCATAGCCTCGTGACCACAAGTCATCATCAAAAATTGCCAACTCCTTCTCTCCTGACTTCTCATTCCTTTCCACACCAGCACATACACATTTCACACCACACCACTCATTTTCACGATTTCCTTCCATTTTTGTATCAGTCACAAAGAGCAAATCAAATTTGCCCTTTCTATAATTACATCCATCACCTCTTATCTCCTCACATTTATTTCCTCTGAAATTTCATGTACCCATACGATTCATACATTTGCGGCGAAGAGATAGGGAGCCGCTTA
This sequence comes from Trachelipus rathkii, assembly GCA_015478945.1. NCBI lineage: Eukaryota > Metazoa > Arthropoda > Malacostraca > Isopoda > Trachelipodidae > Trachelipus > Trachelipus rathkii. The sequence continues at coordinate 89,893 of JABUQX010051571.1, read as the reverse complement.
CATTCGACACAACCTTCCTCCAGGCATGAATTAAGTAATTCCTGGCAAAAAGTTCAGGGGGCAAGCCAACCATTGTCCCCTTGATCGCCTTCTACCAAGCAGGACACACGATATGGGTAATTCTTTCTCCGCCACACATAAGGATATAAGGAATAGGGATGTCTGTAAGATGTTGTCTAGAAGAGGGGTGTAGATATAAGTGCGTGTATATGATATGTGGATAAATGGTAGTGTCTTTAAGATGTTGTCTGCAAGATGAGTGTAGATATGAACGCAGAACAGCAAAGGCGAACCGATTAGGCACTGGAATGTCATGCGAGATCCTACATATCAAAACCAATTGGAAGGTAATTTCATCGCTGAGAGTATGCGCGCTACTCTACCTATATATATCTTTCTTTCTTTCTTCACCTTCCTCTTTGCCAAGATTGGGGGTAAGGTGCTGTACAAGCATCGGAAAAGAAAAGCAGTAGGAGAACATGACAAACGTCGAAAAGAAAGCCCAGCCTTACCGCCCCCTCTGTACCATTAATTAGTGAGAGCTCGTCACAGACAGAAATCCACCCTATGAGCATCATGGACAGCGACGGGACCCTCACTATGTAAATCGTCAATGTAAGGGTTCATCCCCTTGGCCCAGTGGGCCACAAACCATGCCCCATACAAAAAACCCCGCATTCACATAACCCTTATTCTCGACCTCTGCAAACTCACATTTCTCTCCTTCAGACATTCGTCAATCACGATCAATTCCACTTTCTTTCGGTATCTCCCAGCCGTCGGTTCCACAAACACACTCACCACATACATCCGGTTAACAAACCGACTATCATTTATCCTTTCCACAATGACCAAACCATCTCAACATACTTCATTTATATAATCTCTCATTTACCCCTTTCTTCACACCACACCGCAATCTCATAATACGGTTCATTCCTTCCTTTACAAATTCTTCTCACAACCTAGCACACCCCTAAGATGATCCATCTGAACACATGAACTTAAATCTATACTTCTTATTCCAGACCATTAGTCTCACTACCATACAATAAACACAGGTTAACAACATACCCTCAGTAAGACCCTAGCGCACACCTCAAAACTTAGTCCCTTTACTTCACCAAACGATTTAATTGCACAGCCACCTTCCTGCGCACTTCACAACTTTCCTACTACACTCTGCATCTCCTCCTTCTCATCCAACATATACCCTTAATATATATTCTAAACTCAGACACTTGTTCTAGCTGCTCACCATCTAACATAAACACACCACAGCTTAGAGGTCCTCACTCACAACCAGAACCTTACTCTATCCACGTTTACTTTCAACCCCTCCTTTTACGCACCCTGCCAAACTCTCTACCAATCCTCTCAAACCTCTTCAGATTTCGCCACACAGAAACCAAATCATCCGCATAAATAGGAAGGGCCCCCTCCACTCAACTCCATTCTCCACCGTTCTAAACCATTCCTGCCATCCCCACCTTCAATATCTTTCATAATCCCCATCCATATATACAAATGGAATAACCAAGAGACATAAACACAACCCTGTCTACTCCGCTATATCCTAAACCAATTCACCATTGACACCATATTTTCTTTACACACGCTTCACTATTCTCATACATACTTTTGATCCATCCAGAAGCCTACCAACCAACACCATCATATCACTACACCTGCCATAACGCTTCCATATTAATCCTATCAACGCCTGTTGCAAATCCATAAAAACTAAATTACAATTAAAAATCTTATTCCTCCCTCATTTGCCTAATTCAATTATGTTTCAATGTTAAATGTCAGAATGGGTGAGTGTAATTGATCAGTGACAGGCAACATGTTCAAATTCACCAATCAGTCACTTCGTCACTCGACGCACTCTTAATCGACCAAAAATTCAGCACGCGTATACCTTCCCTACAAACACTCAAATAAACTTATTCCCCTTATAATTCCTAGTTTCCCTATTCTCCCTTACCCTTTCAAGGGTCCCTATTACTGCTCCCTTCCAATCCCTTGGAACTATACCCTCTATTACACTGTTTCATACACATCATCAAATTACCAGTCAATCACACAATCTCCGCCTCCGTTTTTAAGTCCATTCACCAGTAAATTTCATCATACCTGCAGATTTACCATTCTTCAACTTTCTCACTACCCATTACCTCCTTCCTTTACTAAGAACCTCATCCCCAAAATATCCTATTCCTTCTTGCACAGTCAAAACCCACCACACATTCACTAATCACCTCTTTCATTACTGTTAATAGTGTTGCAGATCTCGAAAGTATTCTTCCACACTCTCTCACCACGCTACTTCATCAGTTACAAAAGAACCATTCCATTCATTAATCTAAGCAGATTCCCTTATTCTCATTCTGAACCTTTCGCGCTTCCTCCAGAAGAGCTTCTGATTCCCTTGTAAAGTCCCCATTCATCCTCCAAACTGTTATTTACCTCTTGTTTTCTCCTTCCCCTATACACCTTTTAGTATTCTTTTCCTCCTATATACATTCCAAGCATTCTTTTCTTCTTGAGTCTCATCATTTGCTTTTAGTACATCAACCACGCTTCTTTTCTTTCATCACCTCTTCATCCACCATTCAACTGTAACATTCTTACTTCCTACTTTAGCACATCCACATACTTCCTTTGCAATACTAACAATTGACTTCCTTCATTTGCCCCAGATTTGTTCAGTATCATCTTGTACACATTCAACCGTTTTACTAGCGAGCGCTTTTACATACTTATTCCTTATTACCTTGCTCACTAACTTCTCACTCTAATTTACCGACTTCCTTTTCGTATTCACCTTCACCTTCAACCTATATTTTTATAATTTTAAAAAAAATATAATAGTATATAATATATATATATATATATATATATATATATAATATATAATATATATATATATATATATATATAGATATATTTGTGTGTGAGGTAGGCGGTTTTCGACGTAATGTTCAATTTCAGCATGTCACACAATAGACCATATAGATAGGGAAATTAACGGGCAAAAAAAATTCAGGATATGGTCTTCAATTCAACGGTTGTTTTCGAAAGAAAGCCACGTCGAAACGTAAGCAGCTTTGTGAATGGTATTTAAAAGCAAACGAATATATCATCTTAAATGGCAGCTTCCTCTTTGTTTTCAAACAAAGCAATACTAGAACACGATGAAGAATTTCCATGATTTTTGAAGCATTTCAATTAAAATATCAATCACTTCTTAGCGATATAGTGGCATAAACTCTTTTGTAGTTCTTGAGTGTGTTGCCCGAACTGGTTTTGAAATAACTCTCACGTAAATACATAGAGAAGTACGGTTTGAAAGCTATGCCAACGATCGATCTCCAAATAGAGGAAGGAAACGACCGAAGGATATGTCCACATAACTTCTATATTCGGTCTAGCCGCTCGAAATTGTAAAAAAAAAAAATTCCCATGGGCAGCGGGAAAAATTTCAGGCATACTAAAAAAAAGTATCTCCCCACCCCCACAACTAAATACTGAAAATTTCATGTCAATCAGATTAGTTAAAAACGTTAAAGCAAAAAAAATTTTTATTTTTTTTTACAATTTTTACTTTTAGAAGGTGCCAAATTTCTGCCATAACTGGCAACAGGGCAAAATAGCGAAAATTCATCCCAAGAGAATCCGCTAAATAGACGTCTTTAACCATAGTTCACTTTTGGGGTCAGTCCGAAAAGCCATAAAGCTAGCCATATTTTCCGAATTGTCAAATCAAAGAGCGCCATTCTTGGACAAACGGTGAGAGTCCCAGAAAATCCTTCGAAAGGTTACTTTTGAGGCTTCCTAAATACTACATTTTGGTCTTTATTTGGTTCAACTTGGATGAGTATTAAGAAACTTGTCTAAAGAAAATAAATAAATAAATTAAAGCGCTAAATGAAATCAATCCCCTTCCTTTAGAAATAATTTCTATACTTTGTTCTATATTTGGCTTTAACTTACTATATAGCAAATCACTATTTACAAGCAAAGATATCAATCTTAAATTCATCTGGTTGTTTGTATATACAGAAGTTCATTCTTAGAAAAACAAATATTATTTTAAATTTTATTAAAAGCTTATATTTAAAAAAAAATTCAAGACATGAAAACATTAAAATGAACGGAAAAATTATATAAATATTCATATATATATATTTACATTTAAATACTTATAGGATAATATTGTACAAAGATCTCCAACATTTACTGCATATTCATTTATGATATCTACAAATTAATTTAAAAAGACTCCTTTTCAATAATTTTCATAAGAGGTAACAAACATTATTTATTTTTCAAAAGTAATAACAACATTTGCATTTATATCAAAATTACTTACTTTTTATATATATAAAAAAAATCGCCACGAACCACCATTTTATTTGCAGTAGGGAAGTTTCATCAAAACTATATTAAAATATATTCTTGAACAACAAAGCTATTTCAAATATCAATTATATATTTACAAAAACAACCGTTATGTGGTCTCCATAGCAACTGTCTCTCTGCTTATATTTGTGAGATACTGGTGTGTGATATGACCAAGTTCTTCTAGAGCACACTCATGAGTCAAAGGAAGGGAAGTAACTTGCTGAGCCAATACTCGAATACCTTGGGGATCTTCACTTAACAGTGCCCTTAATACGCTTATAACCATTCGGCTAATTTCTGATACACACAACCTTAAGAAAAAATAATAATAATAATAATAATAATAATAATAATAATAATAATAATAATAATAATAATAATAATAATAATAATAATAATAATAATAATACTAATATGACAAATTGGTATACTTGATCGCTTTGTACTCTATTCAGAAGTAAAGAAAAACAGACCCCCCTTCCCCACCTCTTAAAACAATTAGAATTATTAACCTCAAAAAAAAAAAAAAAAAAAAAAAAAAAAAAAAAAAAGCTGATTTTTATATTCATTCCAAAACTACGAAGGAGAAAAAATAAACTAGCATCAACATTTTTGTCAAGAAAATTTGACTTGTATAATCGTGTCAGCAATACAGATGAGATGAAATTTTGAAAACTGTAGCAATTTCTATTCAATTTAAAATATACTTTGCATTTAAATTTCTCCCAACTGTCCAAGCTGTATTCTTGAAGATAGATTTGAAATTAAACCTCAAATGCAACCAGACAAATGTACTCCCTCAGAAGAGAAAACATCTTCACTTAATTAAACGCTTTTCTTTATGTATATATTCGAGTGAAGTAACGTAAAAAGATTAAAGGTTCTCTACAATTGGAGACGAATTAGTGTTGCGGATAATTATAATTTGTCCTATGTTTTTTTTTTTAGAATGTACAGGACCCACCACGGCTCACAAAGAAGCCGCCACACTGGGTTGAATAATCAACACCATGGGTTGGTCCTGGCAAATAATTTGTCCTATGTGAACTTTTGTAAAAGATCTCCCATAAAGTTTGAAGTTTTTCCTCGTTATGCACAACTTAGTCTTCCCATGATCTAGAAATTCTAATAAACTACTCCAATCTCGAGATATTGCTAAGCAATAAGATGATTTTAAGATGCTCCACTCCTAAAAATACTAACAATGCATTACAATCAAACCAGTCTCTACACATGTGAAAATATGAAGGATGGGCAAAATTAATCAAAAATCGACAAAACAAGAAAAACAAGCTAATTGAGAAAAACCACGAATATCTATTATTCTACTTGATTGAGATGCGAAAACCATCTAGAGGGAATTTGCAACCTGAACTCCTACGACAGTATGCAAAGAATAGTTTTTATTTTATATAATCTTGTTTACTGAAAATAAATGTCATTAAAAAAAACACCAGTTGTTTTTTTACCTTCCCACGCAAATCGAAGCACACCTCCTTCAATAGCAAATACATTGACAAAAGGAATTATATAATTACGATAAAGAAGATAAAACTCGGGAACATTAGGTTAAAGATGCTGGAGTTACATAAAGAGGTAAAATGTATTTACCAATATTAGCGCAGATTTAAAAAATATTTTATCTTTATGTGTGATGGAAAAAGAATTCCACAACGTACGTTCTGCGTGTCGTAAGAGGATACTAAAAGGACAGTGTAGCTGGGATGTGTTCTCGCTACCACTTATTTATGCCCAAGAAATGCTCATGCATGCCTCAGATTTCTGGAATATGTTTGCGCACCCTATCCCCAGTTATGGGGAACCAAGGGACAGCTGATATGATTAATTGCTGGACATTCAATTTAATTACTTCGACTACTACTACTACTGATAATGATGATGATAAGTTTTTTGAGTGTGTGTGGGTGTACAGGACCCACCACGGCACACAGGAGCGGACATGATAGGTTAGAAATCTAATTCTATGGGTAGGTCCTATCGTAATTCTTCTAATGCATGTCTAAGAAAAATTTATTTATATATCAAAGAATTTTCAGTTCCTGAAAGTAGGCAAATATTGCTACTATTGAAGAGGGACGATTCAGACAAGACATGGGACAGCCTTTAGAATGTGTTATGGACCATAGCATAGAACAATAGCGAAGGAAGATAGAGTTCAATTGAGGACAATCAATAAAGATGTGGTGAACAGATTGCGGGGTGTGGCGATAGCAAAATTTGCAGGCGGCGGGAAAATCTCTTGACATGTAGTGGCTGAGAGTGATATGGTGTGACCAATGAGGAGGTGCGTGAGGATCACTACCTGAAAGCGATTTCATTTGTAAGAGGAAGACCACTCGCCAATATCTGTCTTTATATTTCTTAAGTTTTGGGATTGAAAGCAAAGATAGCTTGTGCACGTGTGCAGGAAGAGCGGCATTATATTGCCCTCAACTTCGAGGCTTACCCGGGGGAGGATTGAAAGGCTCCAATGGAAATACGGATCTCCTCGTTTTGAATGGTGTATAATAGATATAGTAGAGTTGGGGAGGTCTGACCGTATACTACGTATCCATAGTTCAACTTCGATCGGATTATGGCGATGTTGAGATGTGAAAGGGACTAGAGATTAACGCTCCAGGTTTCTGAGAGGAGGTGACGCAATAGATTAAGCGCACGATGACAAGTCGTTTTCAGTTGTTTAATATGTGGTGCGTATGTCAGGTGGTCATCTAAAATTAGGCCCAGAAATCTGACCTGCTTAGTAATAGGAATGAGTGAACCATATAAGGTTAGGTTAGCAGGAGGAAGGTGGCAGGTTCTTCACTTTCCTTTCTTCCGAAGTAGTACTGCTGAAAATTTGACCGGTGAGAAGTGAAAGTCATGGGAATTATCCACTGTGAAATGTTTTCAATGGCTAGTTGGAGTTCAAGAAATGATAGCCTGGCACCGTCAATGTATAACGCCAAGTCAGCAACATATAGAGAAAACTTGACCGTAGCTGAGATGGCAGTAGCGACGTCATGAATTCGAGAGCAAATAAAAATACACTTAGGACAATGCCCTGGGAAACACCTTCATCCAGAGTAAATTGGCACGATAGAGCAGACGAGAACCAGACCTGGATGGGTCTGTCTGACAGAAGGCATAAAGAGAAAGTCGTTCTCAAAAACCATGCATGTGAGTTTAAGGTGAATGCCGGTTCTCCATGTTGTCATATAAGCTTTCTCAAAGTCAAAAAATGACACCAAGAACCACCCCGCCAGTTGAGAAGGCCTCCGGATGTCATGGTCCAGTCTTAACAAGGGATCCGCAGTTGAACGATGCTTGCGGAAACAAAATTGGAAGCTTGAAAAAGCCTGGCAACTCACCAGAACATTTAGAAGGCGGCCTTCAACCATTTTCTTCATTAATTTGTAAGTATGACTGGTCAGCGAAATTGGTCTTTGTTTGTCCACCAACTTCGGATCTTTCCCAGGTTTGGGAATAGGAATTACAAAAGCTACTGTCCAAACAGATGCGAAAGAGGATTCTATTCAGATACTATTATAAAGATCCAGCAAGAACGATGATGCAGAAGGGTGAATGTGGCTGAGCATTGCGTGCAAGATGATGCTTGCAGTTCGCTAATGCAGTTAATACTCTAAGTGTAAAAAGATGGTTATAGGTATAACTTTCCCCTTTCACTGTTGAAAAGTCCGGCGGTACAATGTTAATTCTTAACTTTTGAAGGGACTCCGTAAAGCGGGAATAGCTCGAGTGACTAACAAAGCTATAGCCTAACGCATCTGCAACAACTGTTGGAGCATAAATAGTATTGGTTATATCAGGCCAATAACGGAGGACTGTGGGTGGAGAGCTGTTAGGGCGACGATAGTTTCTGAACAACGTTTCACACTAAAGAAAGGGTGTTTTGGAGTTGACAGTCGAAGTACAAGTCCGAAAGCATTGTTTACGCTTTTGGCGATTGACTCTACGAGATTTCGCCGCAGCCATGCTTGGGGTGGTGCGAGTCCGTTTATGTTGCTCGCCCGCGGAAGACTGAGGAATGCAAGTTTCTTCTGCTGTGATAACTCGTTGGAAGAAGTTAAAGTCCGCGACAATAGTCGGAAACTTCTCATTGAAAGAAGAAAGTGGGATACCTGTGGCCTGATAAAAAGGGGCAGACTGCGCTCGATAATAACATCAGTGAGAATGAGGTTATAACATTGGGTTAGATGCGAGTTCGTGTAAGGCTATCTGGTAATGATCGTTGTCGTACAAGTAATCGAAGTGGGACCATGTGAAGTGATTCATAAGAAATGGGAGCAAAAGAAGATATCTATACAGGTGGAGGAGTGCGTATCTAAACGTACATAGGTAAGGAGTCCAGTGTTAAGGCATCCCAGAGAAAAGGGGGCTAGGAGATAACCAAGGATCTTAGCCTTGGGAGAGGTGACGGAGTCACCCCACAAGGATGACGAAGATTGAAATCTCCTAATATGATAACCGAAGGGGGGAGTTACTGGAAAAGGTCGCTAAGTCGGCATTAGTGAACTCGCTACTATTATAAAGATCCAAGTACAAGTACATCGAACAGGCAGAGAAATCAGTGAACAGATGGACTCGTGCTGCCACTGCATTAATTCTAGTTCGCAGAGAGACTGGAAAATAGGGGACAACTTATGAATGAAAATTCTAGCGCCTCTTTTATCATTATCGCCTCGTTCGATAGATGTCAGGGGCGACTTGTATTCCGATGATTGGAAGAAGTGCTGGCATAGTCGAAGTTCCTGGAAACGTGTATTTTGGTGCACACAAAATTATTAATTGAACAAGCTTTTCAAAATTCGAATAGCCACGACAATTCCATCGAAGGAAGGTGGCCATGCTGTGTTGCAATGAGTACTATAATGATGGTCTTCTTAAGAAAATAATCTCTATATGGTTAGCGGCAATGTTAGAAGAATCGGTTGCGGTGGAGAGACTGAGGCGAGAGATCTCACGAGGACCTGCAGTAAATCCAGTTGGTAAGGAATAGGCGTACAACAGTGACTTGGGTTGCAGTTTTTTTAATTTTTTTCGAGGGGGGGGGGTGTCCTGTGGTATTTGGTGGATTGGTTGGTGGAAGGGCTTCGCCATGATTACGAAGTTGAGTTCGACCAAGTCTATATTATTGTGTGGACAAAGTTGGTTGCTAGAAGAGCTGTCAGAATGCTCATAATTGGAAGTGGAAGCGACGTTAATATCCACTGAGCAAGCAGATTCAGAACTGGGTGGAATGTATTGGGAAGATTCCATGGAGACCCGGGAAAGGGCCATCGTTTTGTGATGACGAAGTTGTGAGGTTGGGATCCAATATAGGTTCCGTTGGGGTAACAGGGAAAGCGATATCCGACGGGCGAGTTGAAAGGACACTCAATGATTTATAGAGGTTCTGTGAAGCAAGGAAGTAAATGAGCCATCAGGTGGGTGACTTTGAAAGGCTAAACAATACGAGTTGG
>JABUQX010051571.1:60000-75000 GCA_015478945.1 Trachelipus rathkii | reverse complement strand
TTTTATTAATTATTATTATTATTTTTACGTAATTATTATTAATTTTTCTCATTAAATTTTTATTTCTTGTATTATTATTAGTTTGTATTTTTATTATTATTTCTTTTTATTATTATTTTTTTTTTCTCATTGTGTTTATTTTTGTACTTACCATCATTATTATTTTTGTAGTATTTTAGTTTTCACATTAACTAGGAGCCACACTCTTTCCCTTTTTGTATATCACATTATTATATTATTGTATCTTGTGATTTATAATTTCATTCGTGATTTTATATTTTGTGGGGTGCAATATTATAATCTTGAGATTAACACTTAAGTATAAATTCCTTGTTTCCTACTTGCAATCATGGGTGACCACGAATCCCATGATCTTACTATCCCTGTCTCTTCTTCCACTGAGGCACTCTCATCTAACGTGTCTACAACAACTACAGCTATAACCACTCAAAATCCTACCTCTACTTCTTCCTCTATACTTCCTCCACTTTCTCAAGCTATGACTGACGTTTCACGTTCCTTAAACTATCATTCTCCTCTTTCTACTCATGCCTATTCGTTTGGTAACCTTCCTTATTCTTCTGTTTCTCATTCACTTCCTTCTTCCTATAGTTTTCCTTATTCTCAAGGTTTTTCGTTTTCCCAATTATTCAATCCTTTGCAACATCCTGTTCAATCTTCAATTCCTCAAATTGACCCTTCTCAACTGTCTCCGCATCCTTCAGTTCATCCTGCTGATCCTCATCAAATTCCTCTTCCTTGCAAAAATAGCATTATATGCCAGTGCTGCCCAAATATAACTCTGGTAAGCCAAGTTTATGGTTTACCATTGTTAAATCTGTATTTCCTACTTCGTTTTCCATTCAACAGAAGTATGCTGCTACTATCGCAGCTCTGCCTAACACTGTCCTGGAGCAGTTGCAGGACGCTCTCCCTACTATATTGTCTTCTGAGAACCCCTTTCAGACTCTAGAAGACATCCTAGTTGAACGTTTCGAGATTCCCAAAGAGGAGAAACTCAAACAATTGATTTCGGGGGAAGTACTGGGGGACAGCAAGCCATCCCAGCTTATGCAGCGGATGCTGGTCTTGCGTAATGACCCCAATCCCAGTGCTGACAGCCAGGCAATGTTCCTTGAACTTTGGCTCAATCGCCTGCCTCTCGAAATGCGCCGTTTGATGGCGCTAATCAACCCTAGCTCCACGCTAGAAGAGTACGGTCAAATGGCGGACCGCATTCATACCCCTAAATCTGACACACCGTCTTCTTCTTCTGTGTCAGCTGTTGCTTCTGGGTTTTCACCACCCTCACAATTGAACCCTACAGTCACCACTCTCCATATTGATGCACTTCGTCAGGAGATGACAAGTGCTAACCAGGCACTGAGGCAGGAATTTGCTAATTCCAATAGTGCAAACTATAATTCTCTGTCACAGAGGATAACTAGACTGGAGGAGACAATGGCTTCAATGGCAGCGACCTTGCATGCCATGAATATAACGCAACAGGCGTCCTTGCAGACTCAGCAACGTCCTCAATTTTCGCGTTCATTCTCGCCCCGCAGACCTCGCTCTCCATCTCCTCGTCCTATCACCAACAATCCAGCAGATACTCAACCAGGGGTCTGTTTCTTCCACAGGAGGTTTGGTGCATCTGCTAACAAGTGTACCATTCCGTGCACTAATTCCCATCTGCTTAATACCCAAAATTCCCAACTGGGAAACTCGTAAGCCAATCAGCGGAATCAGCAGCTGAGGTGGCTACAGTGAACAACTCAAGGCTGATGATTTACGATCCCACCACCCGCCAGCGTTTTCTAGTCGACACCGGAGCGGAAGTATCTTTACTACCAGCCTCGTCTTCAAAATTTCCTCTTTCTCCTACTGACACTACCCTCCGTGCAGCTAATGGTACGTCCATTAAGGTCTATGGTGAACGGTCCTGTTCCCTAGACCTTGGCCTTCGCCGAGTTTTCCGTTGGGTATTCATTGTTGCAGATGTGGCATACCCTATCCTAGGTGCCGATTTTTTAGAGCACTTCAACCTCTTGGTTGATATTAGGAATCGACGTTTGCTCGACGGGAATACCGACCTTAAGGTGTCTGGTGTTCTCCAAGTTTTCACGTTGGGTTCCATTTCCGTTGTCAATTCCGACATTTCTAATCCTTTTCTCAATATCGTTCGTTCAGATTTTCCTGATCTTCTTCGTCCTTGTTCTTCTCTACTGCCTGTCAAACATGATGTGCAACATCATATTGAAACGACAGGACCTCCAGTTTCTGCTCGTGCTAGGCGTCTCGCTCCTGACAGACTTCGGGCGGCACGTGCAGAATTCGAGCATATGCTCGAGTTAGGGATTGTCCGTCCTTCTAAATCTGCTTGGGCATCCCCTCTTCATTTGGTCCCTAAACCAAACTCTCTGGATTGGCGTCCGTGCTCAGACTACCGTGCCCTTAATGGTGTTACTGTCCCAGATCGGTACCCAGTCCCGCACATCCAGAGTTTCAACTCTAATATTCATGGCTCCACTATTTTCTCTAAAATCGACTTAGTGAGAGCATTTCATCAAATCCCGGTGGCCGCTCAGGATATCCCAAAGACGGCGGTGATAACGCCCTTTGGGTTATTCGAGTATCTTCGTGTGCCATACGGATTGAGGAATGCCGCCCAAACATTCCAACGTTTCATAGACACGGTACTTCGAGGCCTACCCTTTTGTTGGGTTTATATCGACGATATTCTGATAGCCAGTACTTCAGCAGAGGAGCATGAAGACCATCTCAAAGCTGTCTTCACCCGTCTAAATGAGTATGGTATCAGAATAAACGCCGATAAATGTGTCTTTGGAGTTTCCTCTTTGACATTTTTAGGCCACACTGTTACAGCAGAAGGCATAACACCTTTCGAAGACCGTGTTTCTGCAATACGTGATTTTCCATTCCCCGAAACTCAGCGAAACCTTCGACAGTTTTTGGGAATGGTTAATTTTTACCATCGGTTCATCCCACGGGCAGCCGCTTTACTTGCACCACTATCTTCTCTTATTAAGCCCAAGAAGCGAGGGTTGTCCACCAAAATTCCTTGGACGCCGGAAACTCGTGAGGCATTTATTGCCACGAAAAATGCTCTTGCGGACAGTACTCTCCTTATGCATCCAAAAGAGGACGCACCGACTCGTATACAGGCCGATGCATCCAATTTTGCAATAGGGGGAGTGCTACAGCAGCTTCAAAACGAGCATTGGGTTCCCCTTGCATTTTTCTCTAAAAAACTCCAGCCGGCTGAGACCCGGTATAGTACCTTCAGCCGTGAGCTCCTCGCCATTTACAAAGCGATCCGGCATTTTAGGTATTTCTTGGAAGGTCGGGAATTCCATGTTCTGACCGACCACAAACCGATAATTTTCGCCATTAAATCACGTCATGAACGGCATAATCCGCGTGAAGCTCGACATATGGAGTACATCGCCCAGTTTACTTCTGATATAAGGCACATTTCAGGAGTGGACAACGATACTGCGGATGCTCTGTCACGAATTCATGTGGATTCCATCTCACCACTTACATCTTTAGATTACGAAGCTTTGGTCGAGGCTCAGGAATCAGAAAGTATTTCACTCTCAGACGACACATCTCTCCAACTGAGACGAATTACGCTTCCGAATGTGTCCAAACCTGTTCTTTGCGACCTTTCAACAGGTTCTCCTCGTCCTTTAGTTCCACAGTCTTTTCGTAAAATTGTTTTTCTTACTTTGCATTCTTTATCACATCCTGGAGTAAAGGCTTCACAAAAGTTAATTTCTTCACGTTTTGTTTGGCCTGGCATCAACTCTGATGTGAAAAATTGGACCCGTGCATGTTTTTCCTGCCAAAAACACAAGGTCCATAAACACACCAAAGCTCCTCTCGGAAAATTCCTTCCTCCTTCGGAACGTTTCGATAAGGTTCATATTGACCTTGTCGGGCCGCTTCCTCCTTCAGAGGGATTTTCTTATCTCCTCACCTGCATTGATCGCTTTACCAGGTGGCCGGAAGCTATTCCACTTCCGGATATCAAAGCCGAGACCGTTGCGAAAGCTTTTGTCTTTCATTGGATCTCGCGTTTTGGTGTGCCTTCCACCGTCACCACAGATCAAGGCAGACAGTTCGAGTCATTTCTTTTTAAAGACCTTATGACACTCCTAGGCACTTCTCGAGTGCGCACCACCAGCTACCATCCTGTCTCGAACGGAATTATCGAACGGTTCCATCGTCAGTTAAAAGCATCCCTTGCTTGTGCCATGGAACACGAGAATTGGATTGAAGCGTTGCCATTAGTTCTCTTAGGAATTCGATCCTCCCTTAAATCAGATCTCAACTCCACTTCTGCAGAGCTGGTTTATGGAACCACCCTTCGTCTTCCTGGTGAGTTCTTTGACAACACTAGTCCTCTTCCTGTCGATCCTAATTCCTACGTTTCTCGTCTGAAGAAATGTGCTTCCTCATGGAAGCCTACTCCGACTCGTTCTACAACAATCCATTCTTACATTCCTTCTGACCTTACTTCTTGTTCTCATGTTTTCGTTCGTATTGACTGTCATAAAAGGCCTTTTTCACCCAAGTACGAAGGTCCCTTTCCGGTCCTGCGACGTTCACCAAAATTCTTTACTGTCCAACGACCAGGTAGAGAGGAAGTCATTTCTATCGATCGACTGAAACCTGCCTTTTTGGAATCAGAACTGTCAGATGACATTGATCTTGTTCCTCCTTCTCCAGGTGTTTTTCTTCCTGTGTCTCATACTCCGGTTCCTGTACCTACCGTTCCGGTTTCTTCTCCTTCATTACCTCAAGTTTCAAGTCTTCCTGACGTCTTACCTTTTCCATCGGTTCCTACTTCCAGTATCCTACCTCAATCTTCCAACTCACGACTGGCACCTCAACCTAAGAAGTCTGCCTTACGACGGATACCTCGAAGTACCCCTCTTCAGGTTTGTTTTCCAGCTCAGCCCTGCACCTTTTCGAGATATGGCAGGCCCATTCGGGCACCTCAAAGGTATCCTTTGTGATCTGTCCTCTGACCCTGCCATCATCTCTAGGGGGAGTACTGTAGGGGTTCGCCCGTCGGCACTGACTTGTTGAGGTTGTTGGTTGTGTGTTGTATTGAGGTTAATCTTATGGATCCTGTTTAGTGTTCCTTTAACTAGCTATTTTTGTTTAACTGTGATAGGTTGTAAAAGGATCCTTAGGAGCCTCCTAGGGGTCTGCCCATTCCTATTGTTTGTTTTTGTTGTCGAGCCGTAACACCCTAGTTACGTTCTCCTTTGAGACCGACTCTGTCGGCAGTTCTTCTACTATACTTCATGTAGTTCTCTTTGCTTTTCCGTACACTGTTCTTGTAGTTTCTTTTAGTCATTTACTAACTTACCTAACTTTTTATGTACTTTACTAATTTTTCTTTTCTTCTTCCCCACAGACAAGGAATTTATATTTGTATTTAATTAATGAAAATATTGAGTAATATTTACAGTAGCTGGAAGAGGTGGCTTCATTCCATTTCTTTTCTCTTATTCATTAGTGAGTTCTATGATAATCTTTTGAGGAACTCTCATGCCGATGTTTCCAAGAACTCTTGTTTCTGTTCTTTTAAACTTAGTATTCTCTCAAGAGTAACTGCATCTTGGCTATGGTCTATTGGCCATTGTATTTATAAACTCCAAAGATATCGCAGCTTGTTGTTAACCATATTTGATCTGCAAGACTAGTGTAGTGAGATTATAGTCTATTTCACTAAAGATCTCTCAATTTGAATTGTGATCATCTCATTACAGCATCGAGATCTTTTGTGTACAGTATTTAGATTGTGAAATTACTACAGGTTAAATCTACACTAGTAATCACATGTTTACATATTTACCTATTTGTAATTATTTGTAATTTTTAATTGTATTCGTGTTAAAACATTATAATATCATTATTTTATGTATATATAATCTATATAATATTATTATGTATGTATAATTGGATCATAATCATTTATGAAATAATCTGTAACCCAGCCTTCCTACTGATTAAACTTACATTGTTATATAAACACCATATAATTTTCCTAGTGTTGTAATTTATATATAAATTTTTACTAATAAAAAAACAATCACGAAGATAGAAGGTTCGAAGTGACTGGCTTCCTCCACCTTCTATAATAGCTATTGTTTATAATATATGCGATATTTGTTTTTCTGAACTTTCTAGCTAGTCTCATAACTCATCACTTGCATAAGCTCAGTGGGTTTACGATTTTTTTCTGGCTTTAGAATGGAAGTTTTGTTCCTTTGCTCTCGGCGTGTCTACTGCAGAAATATAATTTAACAAAGGCGAGATTCGTAAACCTCGGGAACCGATCATAATCTGAACGGACACAAAAAATTATCGTCACTAAGAGATTGCCTGTAATTAATTACAGTTTAGGGCATAGTGAATTTCACTATAATAAACAACATAAACATACATCCTATAATAAACACAAACCATTAGCGTTCTCTATCTGTCCTCCAGCACAGAAGCTCGAAATCCATTCCATCAGCAGCTAAGCTAGAACTTACTTCGACTTATTTGAGCCCGAGCAAAGGTTGTTATCAGCCTTATCAGGAAAGCAAGAACAAAACAAAAGAAAAAAAGCACCAAAAAAAAAAAAAAAAAAAAAAAAAAAAAAAAAAAAACAATCAGAAGCAAATTAACAGACTGTCTTCCATCACGACACAAAAGATATTTTCAACACTTAAGATTACTTCTTTGTAAATCTGTTTTAAAAACAAAATGAAAAAATCAACCTGCACAGTAGGACTCTGGCCCCCCGGAGCCAAACCACTGCATTTTTTCCTTACTTTAAATACGATCAACACTAGGGAAAAACAAAATCATCCTGCGATACTACTACCTCTCCTTCCAGCAAACCGGACATCTACTAAATAAAACACACACCCATGTCACAAATACCCCAGCAACTCCGTATCACCACTAGCATTCAGAACCAATCCTTACTTTTCATTATCCTTTCAAAACATCAAGGGAACAAATGCTGCCCATGCCAAGCTTCCCTTAGCTTTCCAGAGTGTGCCGTACTAGTATGAGTGCTTCAGCTTGTTGGTGATTACACAACATATCTAAACTTTGAAGGAACGGCCCATAAGAGCCAACTGTAATTAAATTATTGACAGGGTTTAACTAATCAATTTAGAATATTACTAAGGAAGTATAACACAAATTGGATTAAAGTTAACTAAATATAACAAATATAGCTAAACATTTATTTTCATTCTATTTTAATTAACTCAACAATACGCTACTAGCTACTACATAAGGCTACAATATTATTTTAGTATTCACATATCTAACCAGAAATAATATATTATAATATTTATATTATATATTATAATATATTAATTATATATAATATATAATATATATTCTTATATATATATTATATTTATTATATAGTAATAATATATATATTATATAAGTAAACGTCTGTGACTGAAGCGACTCGATTGGTTGAAAGAACAAGGTGAATTTAGAATTGGTAGAGGGATGTGTGGATAAATTTTTACATTGAAACATTGATTAGAAATGAAAGAAGAAATTGTATTTAGCTTTTATGGATTTGCAACAGGTGTATAATGATTAAATAGGGAAGCCTTCGTGGCAAGGTGTTAGTGCTTACTATGTGTTGGGTGTCTAGGTTCTGAATGGAATCAAAGTATGTATGCGATAGTGAAGAGTGTGCTATAGAACTACAATGGAGTCGAAATTGAATTTGGTTCATATTAATCAGCAGAGTGAGGCAGGGATGGCGTGTATGTCCTCCCATATGGCTTATTTATTTGTAAAGTGATGAGTATAAGATTAGAGGGGGGTGGAAGGGGGAAGGTGTTAGAATGGAAGAGGGTGGATGGTGCCCTGTCTAATGCATGCGGATGATTTGATTTTGCCGTGATGAATTTGAGAGTTTGAGAAAGATTGGGTAGAGAGGTTTGGCACGGATCTATTAAAGGAGGGGGTTTGAAAGTAAATGTAGATAAGAGTATGGTTATGGTAGTAAGTGAGGAGAGTCTGTGGTGTGAAGACATGGTAGATGGTGAACAATTGGAACAAATATTAGTTTTTAAATGTTAATAATTTATGTTAGATGAAAAGGGAACGGATGATGCAGAATGTAGTAAAAAAGTTGTGAATGGTAGGAAGGTGGCTGATGCAATAAATCGTTGGTGGATTTGAAGGGACTAAGTCTTGAGTGCACAAGGGTTTTGAATGAGGGTGTGTTGTTACCGGTGTTAATGTAGAGTAGTGAAACTATGGTCTGGGATAAGATGTATAGATCTAAGGTACAAAATGTTTCAGATGAACAATCTTATGGGGCATGTTAGAGTTTTGGTAAAATTGGTAAAACGGGGAATGAACGCATTAGGGAGTTGTGTGGTGTGAAGAAAGGCGTAAATGAGAGAATAAACAAGAGTACATTGAGATGGTTTGGTCCTATGGAAAGGATCGATGATAGTCGGTTTGTTAAGCGAATGTATTGTGGTGAGTGTGCTGGGAATTGACTGGCTGGGAAACTGAAGAGAAAGTGGATTGAGTCAGTAATAGGAATGCCTGAAGGAAAGGAATTTGAGTTTGGCAGAGGCGAGAAGAAAGGCGCATAACAGGGGTGAATAGCAAGGTTTTCTAAGGGGATGAAACCCACATTGACGAGATACCATATTGAGGGTCCGTCGCAGTCTAGTGAAACCTCAGGATGGTTTTCTGACGTGGGACAAGTTCTCACTTGGGGGTATAAAGGGATGGTTTAAAAAAAAAGGGGGGGGGGAGGAGGGGTTTGTTTTCAACTTTCGCCATGTTCTTCTACTACTTTTCTGTTCCGGTGTATGCTATGCACCTCACCACTAATCTCGGATAGGAGGGAAGATTATGATTTCATATATATATTATTATTAATATATATATTATATATATATATATATATATATATATATATATCTTATATATATAATATATATATCTATATATATATATTATGATGATATATAATATATATATTATATTTCTTATCTTACGGCAGGCATGCTAGGGTGAAAAGAAATTACTAAAGTGGGAATGAACGTATTAGAGAGTGTGTGGGGTGAAGAAAGGGGTAATTGAGAGAATAAATGAAAGTAATGTTGAGAATGGTTTGGTCATCGTGGAAGAATGAAATGAAAGGCTTAAGCGGGATGTATAGTGGAGAGTGTGTTGGGAACGACCGGCTGGGAGACCGAGAGAAAGGTGGATTTGAGTCGCGTGTACGAACTGTCTTGAAGGAGAGCAAATGTGAAGTTTGGCAGAGGCGAGAATAGAGGTGCATTGATAGGAGAGAATGGCGGGGTTTGTGAGGGGGCATGGTTTGGCCCCACCCTGGGCCAGGGGATGAAACCCTACATTGACGATTACCATAGTGAGGGTCGTAGCGGGTCCCTGATGCTCTAGGGTGGGTTTTCTGTCTGTGACGAGCTTCCTAAGTTAAAGGTACATGAGGGCGGTAAGCGCTGGCTTTTCTGTTTCGACGTTTGTCCTGTTCTCCTACTGCTTTTCTTTTCCGATCTTGTACAGCACTTACCCAATCTTGGGGCAACGAGGAAGGACAAGAACAGAAAAGAAAAAGATTATATATCATATATATATTATACTATATATATATATATATATATATAAATATATATATATATATATATATATATAATATATATATATATATATATATATTATATGTATGTATATATAATCATATATATATATATATATATATATATATATATATATATATAAATATATATATATATATAATATATATAATATTATATATATATATATTATATATATACTATATAAATTATAATATTCCACCATCGTCTCCAAGACTGGAATAACGATACGGGTATATGCACTGGAATAGTGGCTTCTAAGTGTCCAATAATAGATATTTCTTCCACAAATACTATTATTTTAAGTTTAGATGAAATTCAGCTTTAATTCATAATTTAGCTGATGATTATGAAAGAAAACATTGCAAATTTAATTTTTTTGAAATAAAAAGGTATGTAAAATGCTATATACAACGCTATTTTTAATATTAAAATAGCTGTAGTTTGGACAATTTTTGGAATATCTCAGAATATTTGTGTCAAATGACTTATTTTCCATCTAGTTTCTAATAAAGAGGTTCAAATTCAGATAGCATGACTTACACATTTTGACATATAATATGACTCACCCATCTACCACTCATTTCACAAACTGTTCTTTCATCTTTATTTCAGTCATAGCGAGCAAATCAAATTGCCCTTTCTAAATAAATCCATCACCTCTCTTCTCTTCTCCTTGTCATTAATTCTTGACAATTCAATATGTACCATACGAATTCATGACATTTCGCCGAAAATATAGAAAGGTCGCTTAACGGCGATCCACGACCTTATCTGAGGGCAATGCAATAGCATTCCCGGCAGAGAAGTGGTAGTGGGGTAGCCAAAACAAAACTTCACCGGCCCTTTAAGTCGCCTTCTATGACACGCAGAACATACTGCTGTGGGGCAATTTTTCTCCCCATCCCCAGCACATAGGGATTAAGGTATGTCTGTAAGGTATATCAACACAGTGTGAATTGAACAAAGAGAAAGGCACAAACACTCATGGGCACTGGAAAGTCTGGGAAATACCCTAAAAAAAAAGCCGAATGGCAGGTATCTTCGATCGAAATAATATATATATATATATATATATATATATATATTATAATATATATATAATATTATATATATATATATTATATTATATATATATATATATATTATATAAATATAGGAATACTAACTTCGTTGTTAACATCTAGAGGAATCTGCAGTGAATGCTGACGTTTCACCAGTAACGTGTCAGAGGGTGGAAGCGACTCTGACGTACCAACTTAAGAAGGTTGGTGAAAACATCATCATTAGCTAAAAGATAAAGTACAAGAAATTACTATCATATATATATTATCTATTATATATATAAGTATACTATATATCTATATATATATATATATATATATATATATATATATATATATAATATATATTATATATTATTTTGTCTTTTTTTTTTTTGAAGAACGGGTTTTCAATCAGCTTCTTACCTCTTAGTTTTCAAGTACATTTTTGCTGTAGACAATAAAACAGGCTTTGGTTCCTCGCCAGAAATGTGACTCTTTATTGTTCTTACTGAGTTGAATTTTTACCGGCAGCCTTTTTCATATCATACAAAACTTCGGCGACAGACTGATGTGTAGGACAGACAAACCTAACGCAGGAAGTGTATTACAACATCACACACACACAACACACAATATAACTATATATATATAATATATATGATATATATATATATATATATATTATATATATATATATATATATATATATTTATATATAATATATTATAATATATATATAAATATATATATATATATATATATCATATATATAGACCTCCCAGGACTGGGTAAAGGTTGCCAAGGATGCAACCAGAAACAAGATTAAAATCTAATTTCATCTATTATGGATTCTCCATCATGTTTCCATAAAAAAGTTAAATATGAACTAACCACATGTAAGAGCTCGGCAGCGCTCCAATCTACAGCCATGGCAAGTATTTTAATCAGTTCCCTTGAATGATTCGTGTGCTCGCCTTGCCACTAATTAGGCGGTGGTAAAGAGCCAAACGCATGCAAGACATGTGAGCATCAATACCGGACCATGAACCAGTTCTTCAATTGCTCTTCATTCATTGTCGGTGAACTCGTCACTTAAACAAGCTTGGGTAAGAGCAGGGCCAAATGATCATCACTTGAAAGAATGCTATTAGACAACCCGACAAATGACATATATAGGTAAAAACTACCAGGGGCTCTATGAGCAACCTCAGGTCATACATATTGCTAACTTAGATACAAATTTTCTTTTAACTGGCAATGAAGCCTATGTTTGCAATTCTACCAGCTATTACTGAACGATGAACTAAGAACCAGACCATTTCAAGTAACCACATATTTCGACACTTAATTCAACTGGCTATCATATCAAAGTAATAAATTTTTTTACATTCTACCACTTCATAAGTCTTAACATTTTCCAAACAAATTTCACAAGCCTTGAACTTTGTTAGGACAGTCTAAGTCACGGAAAATACTGCATCTAAATATGCTTCTCAGCTTCACTAGGACAATGCCTCTCAGCCTCTGATTCTACCGAATGTTCGCTTACTTCTTCAAGCGCCAAACGCTAAGGGCTTCTTTGCGTGCCTTGTTCTAACGCATATTCAGAATCACCAATCTTTAAATAAAGGACAGGAAAATCGATCAATCAATCAATCAAATAATATTTAATTCTGTGAGACATAGTAGAATTAGCATTAATCATTAAAATATAACATTTTAAGTTTATACATTACAGAAGATGATGCTCTCCGGGGACGTTCCTCGTCCTTGTGAGTCAATGAGTATTAGTATACTTGTTCATATTGAATATATTAAGTAGAAGATCAGTTAATTATAAGTTAAATAATATAATATGATTAAATCTAGCTAGTCTATAGTATATATTAATCCTGCTAGTCTTTTTCTTAATTATCTATAATAGAAAAGTAAAGCTAACCTAAGGGAAGATATTTGTACTATCATGTGATTAAATTATTATGACCTAAAATCCATGCCATTCTAACAATTTCAATAATATGAAACAAAATTAGTAGTGCAATATATTATTACTTGAAAGAATAAATGCATGATAGTAATTCGATGTTTAGCAGCAGAATCAATCATTAACCATCTTCCAACTTACAATATCAAAAGTCCTCAAAAAATTGATAGCGAAATAATCACACTTACCGACCGTCACCTGTCGGATGGTATTGTGGTATCGTTTTTTTTGGTTTTTTCTGCTTTACTTTCGTGGCACTGGGACTTATGTGTGATTGCGTGCTATGTTATAAGTTATTCTCAATATCTGGATGTGTGTTACGGTGGCGTTAAATTCTTTTATTTGTTTTGTTATTATTTACTAATAAACAGATCTTTTTATTTTATATTCGGTTTTTTGACATAGTTGTAGTGTTTATTATGCCCCATCTTTGGCCCCTTGAGGATGTTAATTATATTTCATTTAGTAAGTTTAATGAGGTTGGTAATCGTTTTCCCGCTAAATCAGTTTGTGGCGTTATGCCGGCGCTAGGGCAGCTTATAACATGTCCATAGGATAGGATTATTAGCCTCTACTTTAAATAGGAAATTTATTTATTATTAGTAAACGATAACAATAAAAGGTAACTTTCATGTTGAATTTATTATATAGCTATATTATAAGGGGAGTTGTGCTCTTGTTTTCTGTAATATGCTGTTTATTTTTTATTTTATTTTATTTTACAAATATTTCTTATTTAAAATTTGATATGAAAATTGTTGCAAAATATTTGTAGAAAATCATATTTCAATGAGTAATAAACTAAATAATAAGCTTATTGTCAATTAACATTTCATATCAGAAAACAATTTTTTTCCATAAAAAAAATATAAATTAGGGTTGGCCGACTCACCAGGTGCGGTGCGGTACAATGTTTAAAATATAGAGATACGGTGTGTGTTGCGGAGCGCGGTGCGTATTGAAACAGAGGTGCGGTGCGACAAAACTGATTTTTGGTGCGGTGCGTGGTGCGTTTACCCTATTGCGGTGCGGTGCGCAAAATTCCGGTGCTCGGCTAACACTAATATAAATGTTCATTAATTTTTACACCTAAAACGTCATTAAAATGACAGAGATATGAATATTTCAGAAAGTTACATTCCAATGATGGAAAAATTAAAAATATATCGTATTAAATATACTACATATATAATAATAATAATAATAATAATAATAATAATAATAATAATTCAAAACAATTTAATCAGAAAATGAACAATATACATAATAAATTTTAACTTACAATTGTAATATAATACAATTCTGAAAGGGGGCTACTTATTGCAACACAATAATAATAATAAAATAATAAATACCTGAGTCTGGAGAGTAAAAATCAAGTCTGCCCCAAAGAGCTGCACATAACTGAAAGACTGTGGATAATTTTGTATCTTTATAATACTTTTCACCTTCTATATTTGCTGTAGCGAGAACCAACTCATGAAGCAGGTGAATTCCTTCTTCGGGTGAAAAGTAGTGGCAAGAGGAGGGAAAGCTTTTTAAATCATTGTTCCTTTTAGATGAAATATCTAACTCTGTATCTTCCTCAGATAACTCAGCAGCCTTGGTAATGCTACACTCTAAAACTTTTTGTAAACAAGCTTCCAGAACCGGCTGCAGAATGACAAATAATAACAATTTCGTATTTGTTGTTAAGAGAATCAAAAATATAAAAAAAATATTCAGCAAAAAATTACAATTTACAATACACAAATAACAAACTATATAAAACATTAAATAATTTTAAATTGAACCAAGTAGAACTGGCAATACAATATGTGAAATAAAAACTATTTTAGAGCACATACTTCTAAAGTCTCTCTGGATTTGTCGTCTTTCATATCAAGGGGCTCATCTCTCAGATGAAGTTTCTCAATCGAGACCATAAACCTAAGAAATATATATATAGTATATATATATATATATATATATATATATAATATTATTATATATATATATATATATATATATATATATATTATTATATATATCGTATATATATATATATATTATATATATATAAATATATATTATTATTACTAATATTTTATTATTATATTATTATTATTATTATTTATCTTCCTTCTTCCTCCCAGACTGGGAGTAAGGTAGCGTGACATGCATCGGAAAAGAGAAGAAGTAAAGAATATGACAAGTCGGAAAAGAAAGCCCACCTTACCGCCCTCTATACCTATTAGTGAGAACTCGTTCGCAGTCAGAA